>JAVYIG010008650.1:0-87072 GCA_035222895.1 Strongylocentrotus droebachiensis | reverse complement strand
TCCTGTATGCTTATGGTACTTTCTGCATCCCTCTATCTTTTTTGTTCCCTTGCAATGCTAACATAGATGAAAGGTTTTGGTAGAAGCTTAGCCCCCTCAGGAATAATGGTGGTGAGTGTGTAAGCGGTTGGTCAGATAATCCTCAATAACAATAAGATATTAACTATAATATGAATCGGTCTACGGGCGATTCTTTGCAATTTATTATGTATGACACATGACATTTATCTATATATTTCATTCCTGAATAAAAACGGTTATTGCCTTTGACAAATGGTAATGATATCAGAGTACTAACCATTATACAATGGCCATATCAAGAGATTATTTTTTTCGTTTTTGGGGTGAAATATGTGGAGAATACACATGCTGTCCCAGAAACATTGCATGGCAACGCCCCAATGTAGATAAGGGATGGGATCTGAGAAATGGTTGCTGAAGGCTCAAAAGCATACATGAATGAGCACCATCCCGGGCACCATCAAGGTCCAATACCTTTTTTTGAATAGAGATTGGTATTTTAGTGAACGCAGTCGGTGATATGTGACAAGCCCCTTTAACATCCCGTGTGTGTGTATGGGGTGCAGGTATTTGGTAACAACATGGTGACAGTTTAAATTAACCGTAATAATAATACCATGTCCATTATGAGTCTACCACTAACTACATGTATGTATTTTAATATATCTGGAAGTCAAATACATGGAACCTTAGTCAATTATAACAGACTGACCTCCATATTGCAACAAAACCTGTAAAATGGCACTGTCATTCATGTTCAAACATGAAAGGTTGTCTGATGACGTCAGGAGGATGTAAAATGATTGAACTACGTTTCACAAACTTTACTTTTGTTTGCTGGGGTTACAGGAAATACCAGGGACCCAGATTTATCCTTGTGTAACAGTGACAATATACCAAGGATTGAACAATAATCAACAGTTATGAGTGACATGAATACATGTATCAAGTTTTCTCCTCTGAATTTTGATCGTGTAAGGGGACTAAAAAGAAATTCATCAACTGAAATGATGACATCAGTCATACTGTTTATAAACACTAACATTACAATGTCAGCCAATCTATAACTATTGTAATAACTTGATTCTTAACAGATCCGGGTATCTCAAGTCAATTAATTTTCTTAGCTATTCAACATACCCATTTACAAATGTTATACCCCCTTCCTTTTCATGTTGATAACAATTCTGCTCAACTGTTAACCTTTGAGTTTGTTCCTACCTGATTTTTACTTGTATAACCATAACAGCTAGTTTTCACAAACCCGTTTGGCCTGTCAAAACTGGATGGAAAAAACAATTATAAGTTTTTACTTATTCTTGGACTGATATAAAGATTACGATATATCAAATAGTGAATGTATCATTCAATGCTTATATGGAAAATTTGCATTCACAAATATGAAGGAGGAATTACGAGATAAACAAAATGGGTGTGCTTTTCAAGTCAATCTTGTTTGGAAAACAAAATAACATTTCTGTATGTTCTTTTTCTGCAATGATTACTCAAGTTTTTTGGCAGATATTAGTCTTGACCAATCATTGTATGTTTGTTTTTTGTAATTGTGAGAAAATTTACTTTCCTCCATTACAAGAAACTCGAGATTACCTTCGAGGTTCATTCAAGCAGATGTCTAGTGATTAAGATTTTTCACCTGGCCATCAAGAAATCTTTGAGATTGGAGATATTCAAAATCACCCCTTTTATAAGAAGTTTCACCAATATTTGATTTAAAATAATTTATTTCAGATAAAATTGTCTTAATTCCATTTCAAAATTATGATATTAGACACAGTGGAAAAAGTAAGGAAATGAAATAAACACATGTTTTGACATCTTTGGCATCAATGATTCATATTTAATAAATTAATGAACTAAATGTTCACAGACATTGCTGACATTGATCTTGAGAATTTTTTTTTGAATATTACCCCCCCCCCCAAAAAAAAAAAAAAGTTAGGGTTTTAAAACCTACATCTTAGAGTAGGACTGAAAATGACCCTTCAATAACAATTTTTTGATATGTTGTACATGTATTTCCAATTTCTAGCATACCATGCAATTCATATTTTAGTTTGAACTGATGTGGTGTATGCTTTATATACTTATACTGAAACAAAGACAATTAAATCGATGATAACCAGACTTCACCCGTTAGCAATAATATATGAAATGTTATAAAGAAAACTAGCAATAAATACCATGTACAAATGTAAAGTAAATACGTATTGGACTGTCATGACTGGACAGTAAAACTTGTTAGTCCATTCAAATATCATAGTCTCTCATGAGTTAGACTATTGTTGTTTGTCTATCAAAGTTACTACATGTACATGTTGTTAACATTTTAACTACTACAAAAAATAACAAAAGTATAGCAAGCAAATAATACAAACGAACAATAAAAACGCTGAAAGTCTCTGCACAAAATGAGAAAAATTATAAACAATGACTGATAGACTTCAAGTTTAACTTGGTATGTTTAAAGGCAAAGGCCTTCTCAGCAATGTATTATTAAAGACTGGACATTTTATCAGAGGAGTTGGGGGGGGGGGGGTTAATGTTATACATGTAAATAAAATGGTCAGGCAGGTAGGCTCGAAGCTCAGTTTTGATGAGATATTAAGTGGGTGAACTAAAATAGAATAGAAAGGGTACTTTTTAACATAAATGTACGCACAATTTAACCACATTAAAACACATACATCTCTGTAACTCTGTATATCATACACATACAATGTATATCAAATAGTACCTTTCATAGTAACAACAAATAAAAGGCAATTTTATATCTTGAAGCCATCTTTGACATTGTATCGTTTCCTTCATGCTGTACAGATGGATGACCGCAGAGGGCAGTCTTCAACCTACGGTATGTTTTCATGGTCTGAGAGACGTTCTTCACAAACCTGGTAAACCTTCTTCCACGACTGTCCAATGCTGTGATGATGTCCTGCATACGAAGCAAGCAAGCATCTCAACATCGAATCGGGCATCTGAAAGACATTTACGAGAATAGAAATTGAAATTGAATGTTACAGAGGCCTTAATGTCGTAATTATGTATCAAAAACTAAATGCAAGTTGGGAGAGAGAGAATGTTTACAATAATACCTGTATTATCTATTTCTTGTAGCTATATTATATTGCTATACAGAAAATTATTATGCAAACACTACTTAACCTTGCACAGATGTTTATTCTTTTTCTATTTTATACTACTTGTGATACTACAAATATAAATTGGATCTCTCATACTGAGCACGGAGACTTTATAATTATTTTGATCATATGTGGTAATACAAAAATACTGCTAATGTTCTAAAAAGCTATTGATTTGTGAAAGAAAATATTGTTTATACATGTATTTTAAGAATTGTAATATACAGTTATAAGAAAATATGCTCAATTGAAAAAAATATATTAATTAATTGTCTAAAGATACATATGCAGGTATTACAAATGATTTATTCCATTACATTGTGTTTTATTACCCTTCACAATAAAACAATAAATAGAAGAAACAAAACTAAGCAATCAATTTTATCTTAACTAGACAATCCAGATGGGGCTTAAATTACATTAATAAGTGAAACAAAAATATAAAAGAAATAGAGACTTATATCTCTCAAGCAGTTTGAAATTCAGCACAAAAAAAACATTCCATAATTTATATTCACCTCTGAGCCATGTAAGGTGTGTATGGCATCAGAACAAGTTTAGGATATACATCTATATTCTTTTTACTATTTCTTTTTCTTATCATTTATTACAATTTATATCAAATGTGCACAATTAACATGTATAATAAATGCCAATATGTAATGAAAACCAATGTGGTCACAGAGTATTTGTGAAAGTTTTTATAAAACATGTATCATATTCTTCTGTACAATGTGTTTTAATTAATAAATGTAATTGTAGTTATTGACAGTTATTAGTTGCTGCTAGGTCAACAAATCTTTGAGAAGCTTTCATGCAAGCATAACATTTTATTTAAATACAAACCAAAAATAGCATATTAATGTTAGAGGGTCAACATTCATATTAAATTTTGACACAATTTATTTTATTACAATAATTTCTTTAAATAATTTATCAATACTAACACCAAATGCATGAACTTGCTCAACATTGTGTATTATCTTGACATTCAATTAATTCTCCTTGTCTGTAACTATCAGCACCATACACTTTAAATCTTCTTATTTATGCATGAGTTTCTGAAATACATCACATTTACCTCTTCAGTCTTTCTTTTTACTTGCTGTGTCCTTCTTCACTGGCTTATCCTCTATTTCTGATGCCTCTGATTTTTCCTTTTCCTTTAGTTTTCCTCTCTTTACTGACACCACCATGTGGGCTGCTGTGTGTAGCCATATACACTGGAATAAAACAAAATAAAAGCAGGAATATATGGTTTTAATTTTCAAACCAAGGAAGGATAGAAAGGTGAGTATCATCATAGCCCTGGGGGGTGTTTCACAAAGATCCTAAGTCGAACTTAACTATAAGTTGGACTTAAAAATTATGGAGAGCCATTTGCAGCCTTAAAATTAAATATATATATTTTTTTTTTAGACTTTTCATTAATTTCACATCAAGAACATGAAATCTCCTTGATGATAGAAAATAACTTTTACAAAATATTTTCATAGATGCTAACGTCTTTCCATAAATTTTAAGTCCAACTTAGAGATCAGTTCAACTTAGGATCTTTGTGAAACACCCCCCAGGAAAGACATTTCCCTTCTACCAAGCCAATGCTAAAACACTGAGTGGCCAGTTTATATACAGAATTGAAAAATGCCCACCCCTCACTACAAATATGTTAGATCATATTAAGAGCACTTTATAGCAATTTACACAGAATTCATGACAGCAAAGAACCTCTTTTATCAATTGGAGAAATAGTTAAAGATAATCAAAATGAATTAATCGATGTAATCATACATAAATTATTGACTTTGGTTTCTCTTTTTCCTCTGTTGTATCAAAAATGAAGCATACCATGACACAAGGTATAATTTACTCTTACACATTATTAAACCCTAAGGATAACTAAACCATGTACAGCTAAAAATTAATGCTAATATATATGTAACGCTACTTTCTATACTCCTGCTCAGGCAGTCTGCTAAGATAAACGGACACTGTTTTTATGGAAGGAATTAATACAAACTTAGTAGATTAAAACAAAATTACTGAAAACCTCATTGTCTTTTGAAACAAAGTGAATGAAAAAGGACAAGACTTACAATCATAACAAGACAATTGATGAGTAGAGGAACATTGTATACAACAGAAATGAAGAGGCCACCGGAATCAAAGTACTGTAATCTGGAGAACATTCTGGAGACATGAGACAATACAAGAGAAAAAAAGGCAATGATTAGGATCCAATTTCAAGTACTTCAAAACAACTGAACTAAATCATTTTAAGAACAGGATTTGTAATTTGCTTCTATATCAAATTGGGAAGTAATCTGTAAATACTTGTCAACATGGCAAAACTAAAGATGAGAATATTAATATTATTGCAATCCTACAGTAGGAAAACTCAAGTCAAAAGAAAGGCAGATGCAGGGTCTAGGGTTTCAGAGAGGGGCTAAATGGTGCACTCTGGGAGTAGGATGAAAATTGACTCTCCCCCATTGTCTTTTTGACAGATTTAAACCATGTGTAGTACATGTATGTGCTCATCTGCATGCCTCATACATTTGCCCTTTGACAATGGCCTAACATTACTTCCTTTTGGGTACAAATCTGTAAGAGAAGACTAGTAAATTTACAGAACGTCATAAACATAGCTTAATGACTTCACCGACATACCTGTAATGTTTGGCAGCATACTGATTCAGGTATTCTGACAGGTAGATCATTAATACTGTTGAAAAAAAGAGATAGCAGCAATATGAGTTTCAGTAAATACAAAACACAAATTTATTTTCAACCTTTGATAGCTTGAAATTCATCACAAATGTTATCATATTTTTAATATAAAATTGTTCTATATTATGTACAATGTATGCTATAAAATATTATAGTTCTTCAAATTTTCCTCTATTTTAAATATCGATTTACATTTTTGTGAAACAAATGTTGAATTCAAGGTTTGATAGGTCAATAAAATCAATAAAAGAATGGGACTTTACAAATATCAGGTGAACCTAAATGTAGATAATAGAATGAATGGGACAAAGTACCTTAAAGGTTTAGACTTGAGCAACTCATATTTTTGTTCAAATCATATTCATAATTCAGGCATGATCTAAAATAACAAGTTATTAAATGACACTAAAGTCGTGATTGGTCCCGATGGACGCTCAAAGAGAGGTAAAAAAATGGTGAAAATAAGCTGATGTCTTACACATGATGAGGAACAGGATAATTTGGAAGTTATTATATTTCCTGGTGATGACCGTAATGATGAGGCAGAAGAGATGAAATGAAATAAGAGAGATGAGCCAGGGTTCAGTCCAGTCAATCTAATACACGGGAATAAAAAGATAGGAAAATGTATTTTAAAAATATTCATAGTGTCATACACTGGTTTAGGGTAGATTTGATGGCCTACTGTACCTCACTGCTAAGAAAGCATGTGTATGCTTGTATAAATAAGTAGCAAGGGGACCAATGGTTTTAAGTCTTCTTTGAGAGACTCAGTAATGAGGATTAATGCCTTACCAAATGGCACTGGCCCATCAACTTGGTTTCAAACCCAGGGCCTCCCAGGTTACGAGACCACTGCTCTATCACTGACCCATCGTGTCACTGGAAGTTCACCCTGTATTCTCTAATCAGTAATCACTACAGTACATATTATTTGAACCCTGTGGCCAGCCCACAACAATAACATTTATATAAATTTTCCTAGTGTAGCACAACATCAATATCCTTATTGTGTTAGCTCTGGCAGCTATTATATTAAGCACATGGTGCATTTCAATTAAAGGAATAAATCCTTGCTAGAGAAACAACTGTAGAAAAAAATGAAATGCAAACACTAAATCTAAGTGAATGTCCTAGCTAGGCCTGTATAAGTTTGTGTCTTATGTTTCATTTGAAAGGCTTTACTCGCCATTAAAACATGGGCACAAACTCATACAACTCTACACAGTATTATCCAAGCTCCTGCAGATACATTGTATTTGTAGACCTATTGCTTCAATTGAGAAGTTTTGATGGAATTATCAACACAAGATATGAAATTGATGATATCAATAGATGTTCTGTGATTTTTCCCTGTAACATAACCAATTTTCTAGTTAGAATAATAAATGCAGTAATTATGTCAAGAAAATGACAGGGCAAACATGGCAAGCAATGACATTGAATTAAGATTAAGAAATAACAATAGTTTAAATGAGCGATAGTGATACTGATACGTCATATCCAATCTATTGAAGAATGTAAGTGTTACTATCTTCATTTATCTCCATTAGAATTATAAATGCCAAGAAGGGAAAATTACAATTTCAAGTAGTCTAGTTCTAGGTCTAGACAAAATGTGGAACGTTTTGAATTTAAAAAAATATTTAACCATGTTATTGTTAACTTAGTCTAGATCTAGAGTCTATGCCGGCATGTTAACTAACTAATTTAAGCCAAGACCAAGGCTAAAGAAAGCTTCCATGTATCTAAAACAATGAACAATATCACCCCTTACAATAATATAAGACATACAATTGGAAATTGACCTTTGAAATATAATTTCGGTCGACATGTTGAATAGTAATGGTAGCCAGCAACTGGTGTGACTGCTAGCGGGAAGCGTTATTTTTTTATGCGGCACAGATTGGGGCTTTTTATTAAAAGGGGTCTTTATTTACAGACTAATAGTGGTCGTGTGCGTACCGTGTGCGTACTCGTAGTAGAGGTCTGTTTTAATGGAAAATCATTACATCAACAATTAAAATCAAATTGTAAATCTGAAGAGGAGGCAGCACGTCAATAAGGAGAACATCACAATAATTAGTCAATAAAACTTAACTAACTTAATAAACGAAGAGAAATGTTATCTAAACACATAGTTCGCGATGTATACAAACTTCTTCGCAGCGCTAATGCGCTAGCGAACATGACTAGTCTCACGTACGTGCAGACAATATTCAGAAGGGAAAGAACGTACTTCCCATAGGTTTAACACGCGCCATGCCCCAATCTGTGCCGCATAAAAAAATAACGCTAGCGGGAAGCAGACGCGAGGTCCGCCCAACTTGCTGGCTAAGCTACCTCGCACTGCCCCGCTTCCAGCTATGTTTTTACGAATGACGTGGCCAAATGCAAACTGTCATTTATTGGGTATAAAATCTTCAGGCTTACGTGACACACAAACGACCACATTCCGTCAATCTCCCCAACGCGAATCGCATCATTGAAATGATCATTTTCCATACTGAAATGAAGATGGTACTGTTGAAATTCGAAAAATAAAGTGTCTTCTAAGTTGCCTCAAACTTCACGCGTCATGCGTGCAATTAAGAGCAGACCAACAATCTAGCATTGATATGTTACATGGCTGCTGATTGGCTCATGTCTAATTGAAATGTGTAGTCTTTACGATCAGACACAAAGTAGATAACTGGAAAATTCCCACAGTACGTGTCTTGCCGAGGTGAAAGGATCAAATTATGAAAGATTCATTACTTTTTAGTAAGTCAACGCATTTTTCGCTGGGAACTGTCAGGTGTATATGAACATTCGATGAAAATATCACGTTTGACAAAGTGAACAAATAAATACACCTTGTCCTAAATTCCTCAAATTCTTACAAATTATTTCAACCAATCACATTTGATGTATCATTTTTTTCGGCGACCTCAAAGAGGAAGGATTCCCTCGTGTGTCACCTAATGTATGTCAACAACATAAACGCGAACGAACGACTGGGTTTACGTTTGTATACACACTATCGGTACGTGCATTGGCTGGTATTGGCTGTGGATAGAAATAAACGTGAAGGGTAGGAAAAGCAGAGGAAAAGGAGTCTGGTACAGGATAAATCTCTGATGTGATACAAGATTTCAGGCTGCAGGTCCGAATCAACTGATTACATCTTTTCCAAAGAACGGAAATCTATTCTCAATAATGGATGAGGTAACGTAAACCGTTTATTTTGATCATGTTCTTGCTTTGATGACACATGCACAGTCTTGTCGCTGTACACTAGTAGTACCAGTGTGCGAATTGTAGTAGTGTGCTGACCATTGAATTGAGCATAGTTGCATCCCGTTTCCACGCACGGCCTCGGTGCAGGAGTAAGGGGCGGGGATGTCAATGCCTACAGTGTAGATCTATCTAAATGTAGTAGATCTAGATCTAGATGTTGGGTTAATTAGATGATGGGAATATGAGATGGTAGGTGTTGTTGAAAATATATACATTCTATCATATTTGAGTGTAGCTTGTATTCATATTCAGAACATAGGTCTATAAACCTGTCGCTTCTCAACACAACAGATTAAATAAATACATTCGACTAGATTTAGGCATTCTAACTTGTTTGTTGGCATTGATTGAGATTAATTGACCATTTTAATACTTGGACGGGTTATTTGAAGATTGGGGGCAGGAAAGAAAGCTGCATGAACACACTCTGTTTTTAAAGGCTGATGAAAGTCATCTACATGTACATGTGATTCAGTGTTTTATTAAGAGTGGAGATATTAAGATAGATTCCTTTTGTCTTGTGGGTTCAAGGGACAGAGTATCAAACATGCAGAGAATAGAGTATATCAGTATAGGTCTAGCATGTGTTGAATGAACTTTTTAGAAAAAGGAGGTTTAGGCAAGTAGTGTAAGGAGGTAGATTTTCATCCCTCATTTGTGACGCTTTACCCTCTGAGAGGGAAACAAAAACACCCCAAGAAAGGATAAGCAAAGACTGACAGCACATATTCACCTGATAAACAATCACTACGTTGTCCTGTGTCAAGGATGGCTGTGTTCACTCTTTTAGTTGTGGAGGTACAACTGCACAAGATTAATCAAAGAATATTAAAGAAAAACATGTAGGTTCTCAATCATTGTTAAAATGCAGGAAAGTCGAATTTCAGCATCCAGTCTTTGATTGGATCTATTCTGTACTACCTCAGTTTTATGTAATTTTTAGGCTGCATGTGTATTTGTATTAATTCAGAGGGATACAAGATTGACATCAAGTGCAGAGTAAAATGAAATTCTTTAGGACTGAAATTTTGAAACAGTACAATTTAGTCAATGAGAAATTGAATTAATGTCATAATGAATATAATAATTTTCTAGGATTCATTTATCTGTATACCATGGAACATTTTTGTAAAAGAAATACCGGTATTAAGATAAGGTTTCTCTGCCTTTTCAGCCGAATAAACCACTAAAAGATGTGGGCTGTGAATAAAATCTTGCAAAGCGTTGTGTGATTTATGTTGGTGCTCAAGTATCATCAAGCAGGGATGCATCCATCTACATTCTATTAGGATTGAGACTCGATCACCATGTTGATCTAAGCAAGATGTGCCGATCATCAGTCTGCAAAATGCTGCTAGCTGTAAGTTTAAGCTGTGTTTCACCATCTTAGCTTTTCTCCAATTGATTTACGATTTTATGAATAAAACTTCTCTTTTTCAGTTCATATCAGGGTAATAAAGAAATATCTTTAACAACAATGTCATCTACATTTTTTGTCTTAATACAGTATGTGTTCTTTAAATATACTTCATTAAAGTAATATCTTTAATGAAAACAATTTCAGTATGGGGTTCGTTCGGAAATGAAAACTTTCTTGTTCCAGTTAATATTTTGTTAATCTTTTTCTTTTCTTGATATTAATGTGACTGTAATTTCTGTCTCTTGTTTGTGCACATTGTTTTCATGGTTTTATCTTTGCAGAATAAGATAGCAATGATGATAAAGATTTATTGGTACACTTTCATGGAGTACAAACAGGTTATATGCAGTGATCAGTCATGTTGCTCTCAAAGTGAATCAAATGAATTACATTGTTGATAATTATACCGTTAACAACTTAATTATTCATACCAATTGTAAGTTCTATGTTTTATATGTTTTTTGTAAATCAGGACAAGTCAATTTTTCATACACTTAACAAATGATAAAAACTTACATGTACAATGTACATGTAGTAAGGGTATGAACAACTTTATAGTTGTTCAATGTATGTCAATTAAAAAACTTTCTGAGACCACATTGACAATTCCAAATTCAGTTTTTAATGCATTTAAGGCTTTCATTTACAGGTACCGTGTACCTTAATTCATTACCGGTAGTCAAATCTTCTGCATGATGATTCTCAGTCACAAAGTTCAGATTTGAGTGAAAGTGAGTTGAGTTAAGACGTGTGTGAAAAATGCCATGGGCAAAGTCATCAGAATACATCTGTTTTCCAGTTTTCAAATTCCATTACATATCCTCTCCATCCTCCAGATGAGAATTCAAGTTCCAGAAATAGAAGGGCTTTCACACTAGGTATGTACTTCAAATAGAATGAATGCAGAGATAGCTTAGTCCAAGTTATTTGTCGCATACCGGTATATATGTTTCTGACCAGTGACCACATCAAATATTTCAGTATATCTGATGAGTGATGGCTCATTCAAGCTGATAACCCTTCTTGAGCTTGAATCAGTCATTAGATATACCGGTACTGAAATATTTGATGTGGTCACTGGTCAGAAACATATGCGACAAAATAACTTCGACTATAAAGCTATCTCTGCATTCATCCCATTTGAAGTACATACGGTACCTAGTGAAAGCCCTTCTATGTTTTTTTTTAAGGTAATTTTTACATTCACTGTTTCATAATAAAAGTCATTCATACTTGATAAATGCAGGGGGGCATACTGTACCTTTGACTTTTTAAGATATATCTCACTGATTACTGTTTCTGTAGAGAGTTATACTAATGGAAGCACAAGATCAAGAGTGCATTGATGATCAGTTGGGATGAGACCCTTATGTGATATGTCTTTTGTCATCACCATCATGGCAGTTGAGATGGTTTTCTCTCTTCGATGCCACTCTCTATTTCTTCATTACGGTCTTACCTTAGGGATGTTTTCCATTTGGATATTATGTGCAATTATGCCGTGAAATCTTGAGGGCATGAGCCCTGTACTCTGCTGAGTCTTGCTGACCCACATCTGTACTAAAATGTGGATGCTCATCACAGTAAGATAATTTCTAAGAACACATCTACATGTACATGTATATCAGAGCAACAAGAATTGAAAAATTAATTAATCTCACTAATACTATGCTCAGTATACATCATATTTTAAAGGTTTTGTTGTGATCTCTTCTTAAATTGTAACATGTTTTGTCTAATTCATACCAATAGTTATGGATTTTGAATATTAATCTCAAAGTTTGATACATGGGTTTAATCAAATACTACTACTGCTGCTGCTACTACAGGTGTATGACGACTACTACTACGACTACTTCATGTACTACTACTACTACTACTACTACTTCTTCTACATACTAGTCATTTGTATTGTGCCATCTATCTAGAACTTCTATTCTGTGGGGCACAAGGAATTATAGAAGGTGAAATATGATAATATCACTTTGAATTGTGGCATTGTAGATATTTTTAATTGTAAATATTTTTTATATAGGATACATTTATATGTCTTATAAAGAAATCAGATTGATCTGAATCGACCACACGTTCTCAAATCAATGTCAAATTTACAATTTTCTATCTCTTTAAGTACACATTCGTGATTAATTTGAATAAGTAGCAACTTTTTGGGGAAAATGGGTCAGGTATTGTGATTGATTTTTTTAATACAGTGCCGAAGATATGAAGATGTTGTCCTCTGTGTACTCAGTGGAATCAACATCATCCTTAGCAACAGTATTCTTGTGTGAAGTCCACCCGGAGGTAGTTCGAAGTCTGATAGATAGATGCACAAGTTCATGTATTTCCCCCATCATCACTTGATTAGATGTGATGTAAAGTCCATCACACACATGCTGGTCATCCATCAAACAGTCTTCTGATGTGGAGAATCTGTGCAATTCGCAGAGCAAAGTATGATGTCATAACCTAACCACAACATGCCAGGTTATGGACAAAACATGTTTTGAATTGGCAAAACAATGTCTATGTGCATGAGTTTTTCTTCTTTTCACTTCTGGAATCTGGATTAAAGAAACTTGGTTATGTAGCAGGAATGTACTGAAAATACTACAAATGATTTTGTTGTGAACTTACGATTCATACTCATAGACAAGCTATTTGCATTGATTAATTAATGTAAAAATGATGAAAATGTCAGAATCCTGTAATGATAGCATTGAAGTCAAAGTAAAGTAGAACACATGTTTGTCTTGGAGCCTGAAAGAGCAGATGATCAGTTGACAAAATCCTCCATGGATTTGTTGGGCCTTTTTTTAAAGGTTGTATAAATAGGATTAAGGAGAAAATGAAGTCGTGGAGCAGGAATGTTCCTTCTCCTGTATAGGGGTAGAGGAACTGGAATGTTCTCTCTTATGGATGGGCTTTAGGGGAACAGGATGTCCTCCGCTTGGGGAGAGAAATAGGGTGTTAGCTCTTCTAGCATTGGATAGACAAAGAAGATCTTCACTCATCTGGTGATATGAATAGAGGAACTTGGTAGGCGCTAAAGGAACAGGATGTCCTCTGCTTGGGGAGTTACCTCTTGTGGCATTGGGATAGTCAAAGAAGATCTTCACTCATCTGTTGTCATAAATAGAGGAGCTTCTTTAGAAGTGTTTAGAGGAACTGGAAGGGTCTCTCTTCTTGATACTGTATAGAGGAACAGGATGTTCTCTCTTGTAGGTGGGGGTATGGGAATGAAGAACAAACATGTCACCTCTAGAAGATGTAGGATGCTGTCTCTTTTTCAATCGAAAGGGAAACGATGAACATTACCCAATACCCAGCATAGAAGAGTAGACATTGAATTGTGAAAATGATCTTCCCTAAGCTGTGAAAATAATGACCAGCCTTATACATTTAGGCCATTATTATAATATACTGCTTTTCAGCGTTCATCTAAATCAATCTCTGCATGCACTGTACGTGTACCTGTAATGATCAATGATTCATGCCTCTGGTTATTGTTGTGATTGTCATTTAGATTAGCCTGACCTTCAGACTTCCTGTAATACTCTTGAATCCCCAATGCCAACCGCTCATTAAACAGTCAGGGTATACTATAAATATCATTAATAATTTGCAATCTGTCATCTAGACCTAGCAAAGGATAACCTCTACCTCTAGCTCTGTGTTTGACATATTTTGGAATGTGAAGTAGAGATTTAGGAGCAAAACCAACATACATGTATTCAACTATTAAATTAGACTTGACTCAATTAGTTTAAAAGTCTTTAATTTTTAAGGTAAGTGGGAAGCAATTCATCAGTAGAAACTTTGATGTGAAACTCAATAGTTACTTAAGGTGAGAGCAAAAAGAGAAAATGTAGATTGGATTTAGTCTTCAGGGTGTAGAATATTTGCCTCACAACCTAGTTTGTCACTGACTGAAAGCAGAAACAGATGATAACCATTTTGATTTTGAATGGGGGAGAGGCCTTTCAGTTTTAAAGCCAGGCTGCATTTCAAAATTACTTCTGAGCCTTTCCTTGCCAGCTTGCTGTGATTTTTTTGTGATTTGAAGTTTGCCGATTTTTTTGATAGGTTTGCAAATATTAGATTGGTGTCAAGCCATCTCATAGTCCATTTAGACTAGAGGAAATTTATACAAACCTTGTATAAAGAAATGTATAAAGAATAATCATGTAGTGGAAGGAGTGTACAGACTAGCAAAAATAAGAATTAAAAAGTCAAAAGGAAGTGGTATAGAAAGATCTCATAAAAAAAACTACAAATGTACATGTTGTTTTGAAGAGATCAGTTGACGTGAGAGCTGTCCAATCATCAATGCGTGTTTTTAACACCAATGTTTCTTCAATCTTCATAAAGAAAAAACATAAAGAAGATGGTTATATTTACCATAAAGCTGTATGATTCCCCTATAGCTATACAATGAAGTTTGGTAGTCTGAAAGCGGGGTAGATGTGGAGCATAATTTGACACTTAGTTCATGCTTTAGCCCCCATTGATTTCCCCAGGGATACAACGAAACATTCAGTGAACCCTGGGGGCAATTATGCTCAAATGAATCAATATTTATCCCCTAGATCAACCAGCTGCGTGCAGGTCCATGGTTAATTGGTAGCCAAGGATATCAGAGTGAGAGAATGCAAGATTTTTTAAGTAAAGGGATATATCTGTTTATAAATGGATCATTCTGAAATAAAAATCTTTATCTGGAATTTTCAGATATTCTTAACCTTTCAAAACCTATTAAGTAATAAATTGATGAATTATTTGTGATTTTTAATCATTAATATTCCATGCTAGATGTATAGACCTCCTTTGTTGGGAGAATAGCAAGATCAGTTATTGTCCACATAATTAAACACATACATTCATATTTGTATGTACAGAAACTTTAAAGAAATTTGTGAGTGGTTTAGATTTGCAAAAGTTTGTTGCCATAATTATAGTTTACAGCTTGCATAACTTTCATGTTGTGAAAGTCTCTCTCTTGGATTTATTTTTCTCCAGGTTGTTAATTTGGGGAACCAGGGGGGGGGGGGGGGTGTTTCACAAAGATCCTAAGTCAAACATACATGTATCTCTAAGTTGGACTTTGGAAAATTGGAGAACCATTTGTAACCTTTAATAAAATATATTAAAAAGCATAAATTCAAGTATTTTAGACTTTTTCATGAATTCCACATCAAGAACATGAAATCTCCTTGATGATAATAAAATATGAATGATTTGAATCAACATTTCATGCCTTTTAAAATAACTTTTACACAATATTTTCAAAGATGCTGACGGCTTTCCATAATTGTTAAGTCCAACTTTAATAGAGATACATGTCAGTTAAACTTAGGATCTTTGTGAAATACCCCCCCCCCCCCCAGGAACACTTCTCATATACATGAAGTCATGTACATATCGTCCCTGTTTCCACGAAGTGACGGTAGTGAGAAAAATCGTAACGCAAAGTGAATGCAATTTTTTTCCACTACCGTCACTTCGTGAAAACAGCGACGATATGTACAGTGTATAGTACAGTATGTCAGCCCCAATGCAATCTGAGTACATGTACTGTATCTGCAAGGGTAGGCATATCATCTCCCAACCTTGGATATGTGTACCAGTCTACCAGACTACTTCATAAATATTTTCGGCGGCATGGGTCATTTTCTTACTATTGAAGCGGGCATAGGGTTGTTATTTTTGAAGTCACTGTTTGTTTGGCTAGCATACTTCTGCCAATAACTTTTAAAGGTCATGTACATGTACAATAATAGTGCTGTCTCCATATTTATGATGATGAAAATGGAATCATCCTTGATCCTCATATTTAGAAAGTATCGCTCTAAAACGTTAACTAAATGTTACTACGTGTAGGAGAGGAGTTGCAAAAATACAGGGAAAAACAAAGTCATAGAATTAATTCTTCATACAGCAATGCATTATCTACAATTGTTATTTATCATGATAATCAACTTGGTATCTTAATTGAAGTGTGATTAAATCATTAAACACCAAAAGCTATGGCATGTGATATATTAGAGGAGGACCAATAATGTTCAAGATCTGTCAACTATAAAGTACCATGATACATGTACATGTATGTCACAAAGAATTCAAGGCGTACAGATAAATTTTCTGTCGGTGAAGTGGAGAGTGTATATTTCCTCAATCTATACATGGCACAGCACCCTCTAGTGGTCAAAATGTTTAAATGATCGAGGGCGGATATCTGTTCAAGGTTGGAATAGATTCGATGGATTCAAAGAAAACCAACAAGCAGACCTGGAATATTCTGGGAGAGGTTTGGTTGAATCACATTAACAATGCCTGTAAGAGATGGAAAATGAAGAAAGCACTTACATGTAGATGTATTTATTAGTGGTTACTGGCAGATATAATTTAAGAGGACTTGCACTGTAGTAGTTGATGGGTAGAAAATAGCAAGCTACATGTAGGTGTGAATGGGTATTTTAGAGGTAGAGAAATATGTAATTCTAGGGAAATAGTAAAGTAATAAACCTTTTGGGAGAGGGAGAGAGAGAGAGAGAGGGAGAAGGAGAGGAGAGAGGTATTGCAAATTTATCTGAAGATCAGTGATAGCAACCTTTGACTGTAGATTGAATTGAATTCAATTTCTTTCCAATGTTATTACCTCAAGGTACCAGTAGTCATTGAAACAGCAAATTGAAAGTGTTCAATAATTTGATAGGTTTTGTTAATGATCAGGGCCTGCGCTACGACAGGGCTCGGGGGGCTTGAGCCCCCTCCCCCCCCCCCATTTTTTGGGGGGAAAGTATGTAAAAGAGAATTAGAAAGAAACCAATCAAGGCCCCTGCAAAAAACTTGTTTTTCTGCGAAATGCGAGACCACATTTACCTAAAAGCACAATTTAGTGAATCTAATTCAGCAAAAAAGCATGACAAAATAGCAATTGCAAGAAGTATAAACATGGAGGCATCCTCAAGCATGTCGGCAAAGCTTTCAAATTTGGCAGTTTGTTGATTCATAAAACTTCATGGGGATTATAGCCCTCAATAGGAAAGCATTTTATTTTACCATTCTATGAAATCTGTGCTAACACATTGAGCAGAAAACTTCTGTTGTACTGCCACTTTTTTTTTTTTTTTTTTTTTTTACATTACCGGTAATGCATTATAGTGCATGATAAATCAAGCTACATCTGCAATTGTTTATCAATATCTTGTGCTGTTTGACAGCAAATATAAAACACTGGTGATGGATAGCAGCCTGACTTAATGTCACAGTCAGTAGAAGTTCAAGTGGACCAGCACGTGTATGTACATCTTCATGTGTCCAGCAGAAGGCCATTAGTGCATGCATCTACGATAGGTGTACATGTGCAGTTAGAGAAAAACACATTCCAACGTCTTTATTAATACTCATGATAGTTAGAGCTGAGTCTTGTATAGCGCTCATGTCTGGCACATTACCACTCCTGGTGCCCCATTATTATGTTATACCCAGGCTTCCGTACGGCTTGTCAGCTACCATTTCAGTGCTCGAACATTTTTAATGAACATATTCTTGCCAGGTAACCATTTACCTCACCTGGGTGGAATGTGACATACATGTACTGTGTGTACATGAACATGTAGATTGATATCTAGCAAAAGTGCAGTAGTACAATTACTGGGATTCAAGCCCAGTACCTTGTTTTTCACAGTCCGAAGTCTAATCTACGGGACCACTAGACCTCTTCTTTGTCTTACATTAATTCACAGGACACATACAGTATCAGTGCGTTCACCATCCAAATTATAGCTGTGTTATTATTTTGTCAGCAATCAAAACTAAACAGCATTTTAGAAATTTGGATTTGTACCCTTCTGACATCACATGATGTTACATAGCCTATGTTCATGTAGAGCTAGTAGTTGCATCAATCATAATATCTGAATAATGAAAGTCAGAGACTCGTAAAAATCATGAGCAGTGTGCCCAGGCCATAAAATCTAAAAGTAGAAGAGCATGGACGCCAATAATGTATCACATCGTTGTTTATATGTTCTCTTGGATATTTTGTTTGTGTTCTTGTAGATTGAAATATATACTGATAGCCATTCAATGTTCTGTTGTGAAAAACTTGTAAGAGACTTTTTTCGTTGAGGATTTTTAAAAAAAGGCGGGGAGGGGGAGGGGGGAATGGGGGTAAGTAGCATGTACCTTTGAATATTTCATTTCAAGAAGTCAAGTATTTTGTATACATGCAGGTAATAATGTCTTACTGCGTACGTGTATCATACTTCATACATGTAGCTGTGAGACAGTCATGTAGTGGAATGGTTTCAAAATTTAAATCATGTTTCAAGCATCAACTGTTGTCTCAGGAAAGAATCATAATCAATGTTTTATAGGTATTTGAAATCTTTATGCTGTTTGCAAATGTTTCAATCCTCTGAATTGGGGTCATTGGTAAGTTCAGTGTATGGCATGGCTATTATTAATCATAAGATGGCCTCAGACCATGATATAAAATACACGCTTGTGTGTGGAGTAGGAAAGGATGGTGATGAAATACATCTTTACAGATTCTTTGACTGAAGACAGTTGTGGATTAATCTTTCATGACTCCTCCTTTTCTCCCCCTTCCCTTCCCCTGCTCTTACATCTTTGTACCCCTCTCTCTCTCTTTACTCCCACTTTCTACCCATCGCCTCTGTTTCTTCATCCTCTCCTCCCCCTTCGTCTCCTCCCCCTTCGTCTCCTCCCCCTTCGTCTCTTCCCCCTTTGTCTCTTCCCCCTTTGTCTCCTCCCCCTTCAGTTCCCCTGCTCTTGCATCTTTGTGCCCCCTCTCTCTTTACTCCCACTTTCTACCCGTCGCCTCTGTTTCTTCATCCTCTCGTTCCCCTTCCTCTCCTCCCCCTTCCTCTCCTCCCCCTTCAGTTCCCCTGCTCTTGCATCTGTGTACCCCCTCTCTTTTTACTCCCACTTTCTACCCGTCGCCTCTGTTTCTTCATCCCTCTTGTAATCGCCTTCCATCTGTGTTTCCTGTCATTAGCATGTATCTACAACCATCTTCATCTTGCCTTTGTCTCTGCGCACCTGTGTGCCGTAGCCAAGCCTGCTCACTTGTAACCTAATCCGTCTACTGCCCTCGTGGGGGCACCGAGTACTCACCCTAGCCGGTTCATCATCACGCCTCCCGTCCCATTGCTTGGCTTACAAGAGGTTGCCCCTTTTTCACAGAAAATGGCACCCTTGCTCGGTAATGGTATAAACATCAAAAGAGGTGGAATTTGTGGAGCCAGCATTTTCTTTGAGTTCAGACTTGTGAATTAATTATTCTAGTAAAATATGGCTTTGCTGCAGAATACCTCCACCATGCATCAGTTCAATGCAAGGTCGGAGTCAGGGTTAGGGGTAGGGCTAGGGTTAGTCCACATCTTCAGGAGAGAAATGAACATGGTCATGATATGATCTTACAGGGGCAGTGTTCAAAATACCACACTTTCCATTAATCTTGACAATTCACATTGAACTACAGTCAAACCTGCTTTAGTGACCACCTGTCTACAAAGACCACATTTTTTGTTTCCCTTAAAAATGGTTTCTCATTGAAACATGTACTAAAGGAACCTGTCTACAAAGATCACCTGTCTACAAATGACACTTTGTGTTTCCCTTGGGTGGTTGCTATAGACAGGTTTGACTGTATTTCTTAAAATAACCTGACAAGTTCACATCTTCAAAAGATGTCTGTGTTAGGAAATAAATCTTAGAACTTCATGATGATATTTTGAACATTGGATGCAGTTTATTTAGTTTAATCTGTGTTGAGATATATATCATCGCCGTGTTGAGATATATATTATCGCTGTTTTGAAAATACCTCAAGAAGTTCACTTTATCTGTAGATAAATTGACAGCAAAATATTCTGCAGTTCCATTGTCACAATATTGACAATTATTATTTCATGCAAATTTTCTAATCTGTGATTTAAAATTTGCTGTCCTATTCCATAAATATGTCAACAAAGTTACATTTGTGGGAGTTATTCAAGTAACAAGTATTTAAAACAAACCTTCTGATATACTCAAAAACTTTGTCTTACTTCTTTAACCATAGGAAACCACTAGTTCCTTTCATACCTTGTAATCTCCTCCTGGACCAAGTCAAGAACCGTTCCTCGTGAAACGGACCCCAATTTTTAAAACCCTATCCCCAGTAGTGCGTGTGCTTGCCCTGTGGTGGCAGCGTTTATGACAAATTGAAGTGGACACTTCATATGACCTGATTGATTATCCACCGACTCTCACACAGCTACAACGAAAGACGGGTGTAGCTAGGGTTGGAATCGGAAAAGGGTTGAAAAGAATATTGTTGTTGTAACAAAACTTTGAAACTCCCAGGTTTTTTTCTATTTCTTCATGTAGTTCATGAGTGTGTAGAGTGTTTTGCTACTGTATAATGAACAGAAAAACATGGCTGCCCACCAGCCTAAAGGTTGTAAACTCATATTAGTTCACATAGAGTTCATTAGGTTCTCAACAGACAGTGAGTGATACATGTATTTAAAGGTATTACAAAGTTTTGGTATGGGGTCATGAATTTGGTTCAAATTAAGATATTGGAAGCATATGCGATCCTACAATACTCAGTGATCATTGTCGCGGTTTAAATCGAGTCTAAAGGGATAAAATTGTAAATAATAAACTCTTTATGTTGTATAGCTCCCTCTCAAGGTCAAGATATTAATTTAGCAATAAAACAATGTTTCTTGACTAAAATCAACCGATTGGCTATTCCCGTTTGGAAAGTATACATCATAACTACATACTCTGAGATTTTCATGGTCGCAGCTACTATTGTATGGCCGTAGGCAATATTTGAAGAATATCAAAATTTACCGGGAGCACCGGTAAATTTTAATATTCAATGTTTCTCGAAAGCAGAAGTGTTTTGGCGGCTAAATTTTTTAGTGCTTATAGTACATCCACAGGGGCATCCAAATATATCAAAATTGTAAAGAATCACTATCCAGCCAATTTTCGAAATTTCCCAAAACTTTGTATTACCTTTAAGGAAGGTGTTTATGTATCATGGTGTTTTAACTCTTTTTCCAGTTTTAATGATCATCTGTACTTTGTTGTTCATTTTGTTAATATAAGTGGATTATTTCTACATGTTTATATACAAGCGTATTTTTTACTTTTATAGAAATGATTCTGATGTCATTATCACACTTTCTTTTTCAGGGGTTTTTCTGGGGGGGGGGGTGATACACCTACCTCGTAGTACTGCAGTGTCAAGTTTGTCTCCTCCTCTTGACCTCCGGTTGTTTATTTCACTGCTCTCAGACCAACTTTTGAGTCTTTGTTCAAACTCAGTGCACAACTTCACTGTGTGATAAAGAAACACTTTCTCCTTTTATAATTTGCTGCATTTTTGTTGTGTTTGTATGGTATTGAAAATGTTGATGAAGAAGTATGAAGGGTTGGTTAAAAACATAGTAAATATCACATTTTTCTGAATTTAAAAAGAAGCAGACATTGAAATATGTACAAAGCACTTCAAGGGTAAAATTATATAAATATATCATACAAAATAAGGAGAATAAAAGCCTTTTTGAGACTTAACAGGTTGATTTTCCTAAGAGTTGGCAAGTAGCATTGCAAGTGTTTCTATAGCCATATTGTATTACTTTGTCAGTTATTGTCCCCTCATATTGTAAGGTTTTCAAGGTTTTAGCCACCAGCATCATCCTTGAATTATAAAGTTGTTTTTTCCTCTTCGCCTCTTGAAGTGGTTATGTTGCAGGTCAATCATCGTATCCTCTCACAAATCTGACCCATTTCTTGCTAGGGAATGGCAATTAAATGAAAGCATGGCATACATGTAAGTGTTTCATAGCGAATAGTAAGTGTTTTTAATATACAGTTAACTAAATTATTCATTACCCTTGTAAATTTGACTTTTTGTTTGTTTGTTTGTTTCGGATATAACTTAAACAAGAATGAAAGGTGGACTGGTTGAATTAGGGCCTTTGTTGTATACTTTAAAGGGATCCGGTAACTTTGTCTCAGAAAAAAAGTTGTTAACATTGTATTCAATTGAATTATTTAGGATCAAGACATAAGAGGAGAAATATAAATTGGAACAGACTTATGAAAATGAATCAAATGACCTCATACATGATGAAGGAAGATAGACTGGGATGTCCTTAATTATGCCTCACAAAATATTGCCCCAAAAGTTAAAGGGAGAAGAAAATAAATGAACATACATTTGTACATGTAACTGTACAGTGAACAACTAAATTATTCATACCCTTACCAAGTAATTTTTTAGGTACCTATGTGAAAAATTGACTTGTCCCAATTTATATTTCTTGAGAATATGAAATATCAATGGTTACATCTTAAGATATACATTGGGACAAATCAATTTTTCACATAGGTATGTCTTGATCCTAAATAATTCAATTGAATACAATGTTAACAACTTTTTATCTTTTTATGACATATGATGAACCAGATTAATATTGCCTGCTGAGAGGCAGAAGGACATTTAAGTCCACATGAGGAGTTATTGCCCTTATGGCTCTTATCAGATGATATGTGGGGGGGGGGGCATTTTTCTCTCAGTTGACCCCATGACCTGTGACATCACACAGCTCCTGTCCTACAGTATCTCTAAACAGGAGACATTTTCAGGTTTCTGTATCATCAATACAAACTACTACCCCCTTACCCATCCCACCTCCCACACCTTCCAGTTAAATGTCAATAACCTGAATCAAGCCTCCTCACACCTCCTCTGCCCTCTGGAGGGAGGAGTTCATTAACCCCACCTGACCCCCCAGGGGGCATCGGAAGGTCGTTGCAAGTGCTAACTGAATTTAGTTATTCCAATATTAGCGATTATGATAGGGACACGTAGCCCAAGAAGGGGGTCTTCGGGGTGTTGTACTAGCAGCTGTGTCTGCTAATGGGATCCACTTTGAGTTTTCCCTCTGGTTTTTATTTCTTGGTTATTGTATTTGTAGTTCCTTGAAGGGTCATGTAAGTGAATTCAAGCATAAAAAGATAGCATGTTTGATTTAAAAGATATTGAAAGATTCAAACTAAACAGTGAACGGGTAAGCCGGTAAGGTGTGATAATTGGAGGAGAAACGAAGGTAATATATTCATCAAGTTGAATCCCCTATTTGTAAAAAATCATTTCGCTCCCTGATCAAGTCCCTATAAGATCCTCAGTCCAAAGTAGTAAAAAAAAGAATGAAACATTTGTAGCTAACCTAGAAATTGCAACAACAAAACAATTAAAAACTGACAAACAAGTAGCCGACATGCACTTAAAGATATTTGCATCTCGTTTAATAGTTTTTATCACACTTTATTTCTATTTCTACCTAAAATTACAGACAATGATTCTTGATAGATGTATTGAATTTTGTCTGTTTACCGGTATGTACATTGTAGATTATGTTTCTTTGATTGAGAATTGAAGATGTATTTATATTGTAGTGTGCCCTTTGACTATATAAACCGTTAATAGTACAATCTGGCAGTACAATCCATAGATTGATATAGAATAGAGTTTTATGTCAACAAATTTGACTCCTTTAAAGGAGTTTCCTCTTCCCATATTATTCAATTTCGTGGGATAGAGTGGGATGTAAACAACTTGAATGCATCTGCTTGCAACCACAAGAATCAATTGAAATCCCGAAGCTCAAGAATGCATAATAAAGTAGGGACTATTTGTGGCTTGCATCCTCTTCTCCTGCTTTTAAGTCTTTGGTAGAAAGATCTTGGAAATCTTGAGGTTTGATCTTTCGGAGAACATCATTTACTTCAAGGATGAAAGACCTTTGATTTCTGTTTGGATTTCCAGAGCTTGCCATTTGTACACCAACATTCAGTAGAATATAGCTACACTTCAAGTCAAGTGAAATTTGAAACCAATTTCTCATTTTTTGGCTTTAGAGTCAAATTATGAATTCTATTTCATAACTTTTTCAATATTATACATGTACCGTAATTAACGGTGTATAAACCGCACCTTTTTGCCGCCGAAAAAAATTCAAAGTAGGGGGTGCGGTTTATACACGGTACACCAAATTTTTTTTTTTTTTTTTTAAAGTTTTGATTTATGGCGCTATGCCTGGCAATGTCTCCCAGCTCAGTAATCGGTGTGTTGACTCACCACTCGGAAACTAAAACAACACTCAAATTTATCTGTCATCTTGGTTTGAAATTAATCTTTCTGATAGATCTCAATATGTAGTTTATAATAATAATTCCTCCAATTTTTCTTCTATTACATGGTGTACCACAAGGTCCTATTCTAGGTCCTCTACTGTTTTTTTAATTTACATTTTTTTTTTTTTTAAAGGGCGAAAAAGAGGGGTGCGGTTAATACACAAGGGCGGTTTATACAACGTTAATTACGGTATGTGACAAATTCTTTCTAGGAGCTTCTCAAGTATATTTCAGGAAGTGGCTGATTTTTTAAACAGTAGGTACTCTCTTAAAAAAAAAGAGTGAATTTTCAAAATCACGGACGTCACTCCTCTGGAGAGTGAAAATAGAGTGTAAATTCACTCTTTTCTTTTAGAGAGCACTCTAAAATCAATCGATTTTCACTCCTAAACAAGTGATCACGGACGTCACTCCCAAGAAAGTGAAAATAGAGTGAAAATTCACTCTTTTTTTTTTTAAGAGAGTAAGGAAAGAGAGGCAGTTAGGGAATGGGGAAAAAATACAAAAATACTTTTAATATTGTGTGCATTATCAATATTAAAAATTCCTTTAAAAAAGGATATGCCCAATATAAAGATGTACCTATGTCTTTAAAAAACACATGTATGCTATACATTGTTGTGTGGGGCTTTCATTCCATAAAGCTTTTTTTTATGTTTGCATTGTTGCAACTATATTTTAGGATAATTGGAAAAACAAACTATGGTTCTCAAATTAGATACTTGCATCTTTTATTGTCTCCCCTTTTGTTTAAAATATCCAATCAAACTTAGCACAATGTATGTTGAATACAAAAATATGGGGGAGGGGGGGAGGGGGGGGGGGTAGGGGAGGGAAATGCAATTTGAGCTTTTTGTGCGCTTGTCATCCCACCTACATTTTAGGATAATTGGAAGAACGAACCATGGTTCCAGGAATAGATACTCGCATCTTTTATTATCTCTCCTTTTGTTTGAGATATCCAACCTAAACATGTTTCAAACACACAGAGGTTGGCCATGCCGTTTTATTGTGCATAATAACATGCTGAAAGCAATTGCATGCAGATGCAGATCTAGAGCTAGTCAAAACATGACCTTAAACGAAATGAAAGATTTCATTACAGATTTGATGATCTCTACATGCATATCAAAACAATCTAAATTCCCTACCTCCATATTCCTCATGTTATGTTTTTGAGATATATCAGAATGGACTAATTATCTGATTGGAACTAGAAGGGCATTAACTAATATTCTTTAACGAAGAGATAATACCCTTTTGTCTCTGAAGAGATGAAAAGATAACAAGAATAGAAAACAATCCAATAGTAAGCAGTGCTAGATACCATCACATGTTTTGTTTCTAGGTTGTGCACATATTTCTTGATTCAATATAGCAGAACTGATCATTCAATTTCAACTTCAAGCTTTCCTTGCAATGCATAGGCCTGTTAGTAATTTTTCTCCCAGAATAGCATCATGTTTCCGAAGCAATAACAAAGTGTAAATCTGTCGTAATGAATTTGTTTACTCCTTGAAATGCACTTTTCCTGACTACGATTTCAGATTTGATTCTGGTATGAAAATAACAGCAATTTATAGCACCTTCAGCTTTACAAGCCAGGTCCAGATATATTACACTTTACAAATATTACAGACACATGGAGACTTGGTTTATATGATATTGTCTTTTGAGAGCCAGAAGGGCTTTACTCTATGTGAAATTGTATGAGTTAACGTCCTTCCGGCTGCCAGCAGATGATATACCGTATATAACGGTGTATAAACCGCACTTTTTTGCCGCCGAAAAAATTTCAAAGTCGGGGGTGCGGTTTATACACCGTACACCAAAAAAAAAAAAAAAAAAAAAATTAAAGTTTCAATTTATGCCCCTCCACCTGGCGCTATGCCTGGCAATGTCTCCCAGCTCGGTAATCGGTGTGTTGACTCACCACTCGGAAACTAGTACAACACTCAAATTTGTCTGTCATCTTGGTTTGAAAGTAATCTTTCTGATAGATCTCAATATGTAGTTTATAATAATAATTCTTCCAATTTTTCTTCTATTACATGGTGTACCACAAGGTTCTATCCTAGGTCCCTACTGTTTTTTAATTTACAGTACCGTAATGATCTTACACACACACAAAACAATTCTCGGCAAATTTTTTTTTTTTTTTTTTTTTTTTTTTTTTAAGGGCGAAAAAGAGGGGTGCGGTTAATACACGAGGGCGGTTTATACAACGTTATTTACGGTACTGGGATGTACAACTTACAACTTATTGCTTAAAAGAAAGTAGACACTCTCACACTGTGTCACGCATGACTGCATGTATTATTCCACAGACTTTATTTCCAGCAATACTTCAAGCAATAATGGATGAATTAAAGGGGAACTCCACCCTGATAATTAGCTTGTATTAATAAAAGCAGATAAATGGAAGAAACAAATTAGTTAAAGTTTGAGCAATATCTGATTCAAACTTTAAAAGTAGGAAATTTATGAATGTTTAAAGTTGTCATCAGTGATACACAAATTGGCAATGCTGTGGTGTATCTTGCGAGGTCCTCTCCTATTTGCTCTGTATCATTTCTTAGTTATGTGTCTGAGATAAATCCAGAATACAGAGTTTAATACAGCTTTATTACACATGTACATGTACATGTGATAAATGTACAGGAATCAATTGAGTATATGAATCAGGGCATTTATTGATTTTTTGTAAAAATTAAAGACAAATATAACTACCGGTATATATTCATTGTCATGTATATCATGAATATTGATTTGTTATTTTTTTTTATAGAAATGTGAAAATAAATCAAAATCAAAAATAAAATAGAGATGACTCATTTGTTGTATCAAGATAGGATGTTATTGATTTCAAAACTTTATAGAAAAACATGTATTGATAATCTTTGTTTTTCAGATTAAAACAAAATTATTTATAAATTAGCTGAGGTGGCAAATTAGCCATTATCTTTTGATGCTTATTTGACAATAAAACAAAATGTTGTGTCTCTTTTTTAAAATACATGTTTTATATAATAACATTATAAATACATACGTAGTGGACAGTGGTATAAGATCAATCTATGAATATAATTTTTTTGGCATTATATATTTAAATTAATCCTACCTGATATTCAAACACTGCATCTTCAACTGAAAGAAAGAAAATAAATATGCACGTAGTAACAAAACTCAATGACGCAACCTTTAAGACGATGAGAAACTTGCAAGGTTTCCTCACGATTCTATCCTTCTTAAGACGTGACTTTATCATGACTTAATCTAATCATAATGTAGATTATAGGTACCCGACAGCTATGAGACTCCAGGGTATGGCATTTAATCAAACTCCATCTTCTCCACATGCAATGTACTTCAACGTTGATCTTCGGCAAATTCCAAGGTCGGCACAAGTGTCTGAGCATGAGAATATGACGAGAAAGCGCTTGCGATTCCAGAGTAATGGAACGTGAAAGGATTCTCGGCAATCAAATTTTGGTGTCATTAGAGAGTACGCTTGTGCTTGTTACTATCGGTGAGGTAATGGTGGAGTAGAAATAAGCATATATTTGTTACAAATTGGAGGTGTGCCTAAATGCTGGATTCTTTGAGAGCATCTTATCTGAGTATTTTGTATTTTTTTCTTTTCAGAGAGGTGGAATGATTTTTTTTCTTCAGAAAGAAGGGTATACATGAATTTTCTCCTCTTCATGTAGAATAGATGTGGAGTAAAAGGAGGAGAAGAAAGACAGACAAATTTAATAGAGACAAGAAACTGATAGAGAGAGAAAGAGAGTGTGTGTGGGGGGGGGAGGGGGTTAGAGTGGGGGAGGGAGGGAGGGTGGGAGAGAGAGCGAGAGAGAGAGTGTAGTAGGAGGGGTTGTCAGCTCTATTGTTTATGAATGTTTATATAAATTTGATGTTTGAACTTTCTGAGCTGATGAAAATCAAAAAACTGTTAGATATCTAGATAAAGGGGATTACCTAGGTTAAGTTTTTATATCGGGGGGGGGGGGGGGGCAGAAAAACATGGGATCACAAAGAGGACTTTAGCATGGAAGAGAGGGATAGAATGAGAGAGAGAGAGAGAGATTGAGAGAGAGGAAGGAAAGAGGCGAGAGAGTGAGAGAGAGGTCCTCAATAAAACTGGGTGAGGGAATATATGGCTTGTTTGAGGCAAACTATAAGTAATTGGAATATGAAATATACAAATAAAGAGGCGGAGGCAATATACTACACATGCAAAGCCTGTATATGAATGAATATAGAAAGGAAGAATGAGTAAAGAGAAAAGTGGGACACATGGAAAGGTGAGAATATGAAAGTGTGGGGGAGGTTCTAATATGATCTCTCTCTCTCTCTCTCTCTCTCTGCTGTTCTGTGTACCACCACCGAGTACTAATAATGTCTACAGGGTCTCTTCTCACGTGCGAACGAACGTTGGTAGCTAGGGCATCAAGCTCTGCTGCGTTGAGTGGCGTTCTCCAGGCATGGCTCATTTGTGCCATGGATATCTGTGGGTAGGCATGCAGCAGAGAAGGTAGCGGCAGGGGGAAAGATGGAGAGGGGTTTGATGGATGATCAAAAGCTCTGTTGACAGCTCCTCGGAGCACCGAGGATTCACCTGTCCAACACCTCGCTTTACAGTACATCAATTCTTCTGTTTGGAATATGTGATATTACACCGTTATTCAGCACTTGAAATTGGATCCTTTCTATCGCGGTGTGGTCGGGAGATTATTTAATATGAGTCTGCGTGGAGTTGGAGTAGGCGGGTGAAGAGTGGTTGAGATGCTGTCCATTGATCCTTTGGATGGAAAATTGTATGATATCGGTGCCCACCTTGTGAGATTTGGATCTAAGAATAGAGCGCCTTTTGAATTTCTACAGATGAATCATATAATTGCTTTGAGTCATTCTTATCAAGCCTTATGAGAGTTCTTGCTCATGGAAACTGTTGTTCATGTCAAAACTACAGAAGTAGGTTTCCAGTGTGCAAGGATTACAGGTTTTTCATCATATCAGTCCTTTTCCTGCTTGAAAAGTTTATTTGTTCGACCTACACTCGTCAATGGAATTTACAAACGGATGGTATTCTTCAGCTGGTTATATCTTGCTCTGTGATAAGAAATGTTCCTATTACAAAAAGGAGTTTTGTAATCATGTCTTTCTTCCAGCTGCAATCGACTATTCGGAAACATTGCTTTCTACTAATTTTGATGAGTAGCCTGTGCTTTTACATACTTTTTTGCTAGCTTGTCACAAGATCATATATACAAGTCATCATTTTATGTTTCCATCAACAGCACGCTCTATATTCATTGGATATTTGTGAATTATATTTTACCTGGTATAGTCAGCTTCTTTTCACAGACGAATCGTCTTTTGAATGGTTCCAGTCTCTAGTTATAGTTCTTGGGATGTAGTGCTGAAGGACTAAATAACTTTCTCAATGTGGGACAGAATGTTTTCTGAGTATTTCTTGTCTGAATTGCTCAGTGCTAGGTCTCATCCCCATATGTACCAGTGTAGGACTGAGAACCTGATAAATGTCGCTATTTGCTCTTTCTGTATTGATGATTCATCATACATTACTTACATGTGGTTTGATTGTGCTATATATTAGCATTTAAAGGACGGTATATTTGAGTTATCCAATGCGTTGCTTTCAAAACCACAGTAGGGATCGACTGCAATTTGCATTCGCTTCTTGCTCAGTTCACATCCTGCTCAGTTCACATCTTCTGCTGATAGTAATCCTGATGAATAGTATGTGAACGGACCTCTCGCTGTATATATTCCTCTAATGTTCAGGAGTTCTTTATGTCTTTCTTTCCTGTCTTCAAAATATTAAGAGTTAAATACAAATTATTTTGCATGTTCATGATATGCAGTAAAAGCTGCTCCAGCAACCACCTGCAAAGAAAGACCACGTTTTTGCTTTTCGTACAAGGTTTCCTCATTAAAACCTGTAGTGAAGAAACTTCACATTAATGATAGGCTGAATATAGAGGCTATGTATTTTATCTCCCTTGAGTGGCCTTTACAAACGGGTTTCACTGTTATCACTATTTGTATGTATATTTATGATGGCATGGACTTCTTTTTTACCATCAGAGCTTGTACACATGGTTTGTACTGTAGTGTGTGCCACTAAATTGTGTTCACTTGTGCTTGTTTGATATATCTGTCAAGATTTGTTTTAGGCTACTATTAACAGATGGTTTAGATCAAAATCTGATGATTTATTTATTCACAGATGTTAGGGCTAGGGGGGGGGGGGGGACTTTTCAATGGTTATTTCCAGTACCTTTTAGCATCTTGGCACAATAAAGATTACTTTAGTATAGGGTTTGGTGAGAAACACTCTTCAAGTAGGTGAAAGGCTCACAGGTAAAACAACCTTTTTGATTGTGAAACATTGAAAATTCAATTTATGAAATTACTACCAATCAGATGAACCTCTTCAATGACTCTTCAAGGGAAACCCCAAAAAATATCTTTACAGACAAGTGTCTTTCTATATACAGCTTGCCTCTGAAGCAGATTTTGCTGTATCATCACAAACCTTATGCTCTAAAATAAAAGAGGCAACTGTGCTGACTACCTGATAGTGAGCAGAAATCTAAATTTTTTGAAGAATTTTGAGTCTATGCTCACCTGTAATATGAGGTAGTCGATAAATGTCTGACAAGCTCTTGTTGAAGCTCAGCATGTGTTTATTCCATTGATTTTCAAGCGTCATGCCCAGAGTTGCGTGAATGATTGACTTGCATGCTCCAGTGCTTTACCAAATGTCGTACACCTGAATCACATCACGTTAGGACTTCTCGGAACAAGCGAATTGCGTCTTCGTCCAGTCGTGCACCACATGTTCCTGTGACAACATTTGCTCGGTGGTAGTTTCCTGCACTGACCGAAGCCCACAGCACCAAAGGGGAAGTTCATACCGATATTTAGTTGGTTTTAATTAAATGAATGCAGAAAAATGAGAGATACAGATCAGTGAAAGTTTCGAGTAATATCTGATTAAAAGAGGAAAGTTGAAGTTGTCGAAGTTAAACATGAATTAGCACCAATGTGACGTATCTGGCAAGCTGCTTTTTAATTTGCACTGTACAGAAAATCTTATAAACTTCATTTTCTTATTAATGACGGAATATATTTTTTTCAGACAGGAGTTGTATACAAAAATGTTTGCAACTATTATATGTATGATAGCAAATTTTCTTAAGGAAAAAATATAGATTTTTGATTTTCTTAGTACGGGGCAAAAGAGAGGGGAGTTTGCAAGAAATGTCCCAGTTGCCAGAAAAACAAGATTAAAAACAAGTTGGTATCAACTATCAAGGTAGACTTCCCCTCGAAGCAATTTTTTTTTTACCTCATGGTTTGGATAAAATGATAATAGGAAGCTTCAAGTTAATACTAGCATGCATGTAGCATTTGCTCTGATCCCGGGTACTCACTGGCCGCAATGCCTCTTCTCAAATTGACCAAGCTTGTGGTCACTGAAGTCATGCCATTGTGTCATCATACATGTGATTAGTTGGGGTTTCTGTGTTTCTTTGATTCATTTTTTTGACTTTCAGAAAACGGAAACTGTAGAACCAGAAGGATAATGTGACTGACAGCCCTTTTCGCTGCAAGAATATTTTATAAATTTGAATAGTTATAATTTTGGTCTAATCTCTTATTTAACGTATTGGCCCATAAAATTTGTGCAATTACAACCAGTTTAAAGAAAAGAATTCTTCACTTTATATCTTTCTTTATCTGTTTAGTTCTATAACCTTTTTTCTGAGTGTACAGGTGTACCTACATGTAACTGCCTCAATTGTCTTTCTAAATTCCACACAGTATCTGAATTCCACTCTCTTTTGCTTCTCCCTTTTTTACTCCTTTTCTTTACCCCCCCCCCCCCTTCTTTACCTCTGGATGCATATAGTCCATTTCTTTCTCTTTACCTGTCATTCCTCTGTTACATTTATCACTGTTGCTGTATGTCTCTCCTTTTCTTCTTCATTCTCTCTTTTCCTTTTCTATTTTGACTTGAGAGATCGACTCTCTCCTTGGTATTTGACTCTCCCTCCCTGTCCTTCACATTGTATCTTCACTTCCCATCTCATCTCTCTCTCTCTCTCTCTCTCTCTCTCTCTCTTCTCTCCCCTAGCCCAGTAGAGCCATCAGTCCTTGCTACAAAGCAAATATGTTTGAACTCCACTCCAAGCCAATTCTCAAGCACACTATATTATTTGAATGCCTGCCATGTCCTCTTCTCTGCCGAGAGCTCTCCACAAGCCCTTTTTTTAGATACAAAATAGCCGCTTAACTCGTTCTCTTTACAATTATGAGCAATATGCTGTACGGATTGAAGGTAGGAGACCGGGGGTAAACAAGACCTGCTTCAACAAATGTCAATGCACTTTATAGAAAATGGACAATGGATTTGGACAAATCTAGTAAAGAAAGTGAGGAAGGAAAAGAGACAGAGGCAGAGAGAGAGAGAGAGAGAGAGAGGGGGGGGGGGGGGGGTGTGGGGTATGTAACATAGTTTATTGTGCTTTAAATGCCTACTGAATATTGTTTTCAACCATTTCATTGGATCTGCACAGTTTTTTTTAGAGACATTACACTTTATTTTAACAAGAGAGTAATAAAAAAAAAAAAATATTGTTTTTGCCAATTTGAAGAACAGTATGTGATTAATTTAGCCGTAAAGACAAATCCTGTCCTGCAAGGGTTGAAAATGCAATCACTGGGTCTGAGTAGACTGCTTGAGGTATAGAAGGCAGGATTTATCGAAGGCAGAGGGAATCAAGAATCTGATTTCTGCTTCTATTTACAGAAGTAACAAAGAGATGGATGCATGTGGACGTGAGAATTGCAGTTGACAGGCAGAGGAAAGTATACGTACTTGAATGGTGGGCAAAGCTTATGTATTCTTATTAAAAGGGGAGGGTCTGGTAAAGTTGAAAGATGATTTTGTGAGCTTTCTCATTTCTATCATGCCCATGCAAATGGTAGTTGGGGAAGAATAGCATACTAGCAATTTATCATGGCAAGGATTCGCTTGAACTTTGGATCAAATCCTATTCATTCTTTCTCGTGTAAGGACTGTTGTTTTCATTTACATCATCCTTTTGTCCTGTACTTTAATTTTTGTGATTTTTAAAGCAAGATTTATTCAATGTTTCACAATTTTTTGATGACTATTGGGATTATGAAACTACAATTTCGTAATTTATAACACATAAGTATTCCTATTAACTTCTTATTGTTACCGTAATTAACGGTGTATAAACCGCACCTTTTTGCCGCCGAAAAAAATTCAAAGTCGGGGGGTGCGGTTTATACACGGTACACCCCCCCAAAAAAAAAAATAAAAAAATTTAAGTTTCGATTTATGGCGCTATGCCTGGCAATGTCTCCCAGCTCAGTAATCGGTGTGTTGACTCACCACTCGGAAACTAAAACAACACTCAAATTTGTCTGTCATCTTGGTTTGAAATTAATCTTTCTGATAGATTTTAATATGTAGTTTATAATAATAATTCCTCCAATTTTTCTTCTATTACATGGTGTACCACAAGGTCCTATCCTAGGACCTGTACTGTTTTTTTAAATTTACATTAATGATCTTACACATTCAGCTGCACCTCGCAGTTAAATGAAAGGCCTTCCCGCGTGGGTTTTTTAACACGGACCCGGCGAAAAAAGTCGGCAAAAAAGAGGGGTGCGGTTAATACACGAGGGCGGTTTATACAACGTTAATTACGGTAAGCGCTTAGAGACATTTGTATTAAGCGCTATATAAAAATTAAACATTATTATTATTATTAATGTAGGATACTTATTTTTTATGATAATACTGCATAATCAGAACTCAACATTGCCTTCCAGTCCTGAGGAGCGTATCATCATTGTTTCCTTCGGTAGAGTGGATATTGATAAATCTTCCGGAGCTTATGAAAGAAAATTTGATATTTATGGAGGGCTTGACAATTTTCAAAACCTTTACGTAAGGCTCCTGCAAAAGGACTCTAAAATCGAAGTCAGGATCGACCCCCTTCAAAAGAAATTAGTGTGGAGCCCTGATGTGTATTATTTGCGTCGTCAACTGTTCTTAATATATTCTGAACCAGTGGCAGTGGATGGGTTAAGCGACTCATCCAAGCATCTCAGGAACTTTGTCTTTCATGTTGCCCTCTAGACTTGAATGTGTGAGACATTATTCCATGGATTAATTCTGACGTTTGTTAGATCGAGGCTGTCGGCTCTCGTTATGAGCCACCATGAATCACAAATGTGCTCAAAGTCAAAGCAAAGAAATAATCACTGGTTCAATATATTGACCCAGTTTTAATATTTCTTTTCTACTGACTATGAGTTATAGATACTCTTAATTAATTCCAAGATGGTTTATGATCTATCTTTTCCCCTGTAAGTGATATGATTTAGTGTAAAGGAGCAAATAAACTTTAAAACATCATTGGTGGTTTGCATTTATGCATTTTGTGGATTCCGAGTTATATAAACCCCTTAAAAATTTAGAGCCAACAGACACTTTTTGAAGCTTCCCAATTTAGTGGTGGAATATTGGAAATTTTCATTGTGTTATTTATTCATTTCATATCAAATCTGACCAAATTGAATTCCCTCTCTCTCTCTCTCTCTCTCTCTCTCTCTACATATACGTCTTTCACGCTATCTCTCTCTCTCTGTCTCTGTCTCTTTTTCTCTGTCCTCCTCTGTCCCTATCTCTTCTTCTTTTTCTTCATGCACACATTCTCTATTTCTGAGCATGTTACTATGTTAGCCTGCACCTGTCAAACGCCATGTAAAGTTCTAAACCTGTGCCTGAGCCTTGCAAATGGGCAGCAGTCTTCATCTACACTTCACGTAATCTTATATCACAACTCATTCTAAACCAAAGCATAACATCTTCAAACAACCGCATATATTTTCCATATTACATGATGCTTCCCCTGGCTGGCTCCATATATTTTACTGCTCCAGCTACTGTTCATGTATTCAGTTAGTCTAGCATCTCCATAGCAAGAATTTACTTTGCAAATATTGGAGGGGAAAGCGTCGCTGCCTCCGCAGGCTGTCTTGTGTCGAATTTTCAGCTGCAAACACGCTCAGTACACTTGTGGAACATGCGATGTCATGTGCATCACCTCCGAATTAGAAGTTTCGCTTGACAAATATTGACTGATTTGCTCTGAAGGAGTAGGAGGATCAGTGGCAGTGTTCAAATCCTTTTCCAGGAGATTTGTGTAAAAATATTTTGTTCTTCCCTTTTTTTTCAAAATATCTTTTATGAATTAGCATATCTATGTTTGAAATTGGACTACATGTATGTAATTTTTTAATGAAAATCTGTAGACCATATTTAAGATAGAGCTAAATTTATTGGTTATACATGTATATCATGCAGAAAAATTGTGATCAGATTTGAAACTTCACTATTTGGGTTCTCAGGGTTGTTCCAATTATTGCTTTTAAAGAAATGTAAAACCTTTAGATTTGAAAAAGCAGAAATATGACTTCTTTTCTTCTTTTCGTTAGCCCCCCCCCCCCCCCCACCCCCAAACCTACAAGATATGTTGACCATTGATTTGACTAAGGCATTTACCTTCAAAATACCAGTGATAGAGATCTGTCATTCCTTTCCCATTCCATCCTGATGTGACATAAATCAGGAAAGATGGATCAGAATGAACGAGATGGAGACGTTGAATTTGGATGGTTTCTTGACCTTACCACTCTTGACCGACATCCAGCCTACTTAATGGAGGAACGAGCATCGAAATCAATCAATTACTTGATCCCCACTTCCGGACCTAACTCAAGAGGGGCTGTAGTCTGGCATTTCTCATATTATGGAGCAATGCTCCGGAAAATGCTGAATAGAAGTGAAGTAGTACCTTTTCCTCCTTTTTGTAGGTTTTTATTTTCATTTTTTCCTCGCTTTGTAGGCCTACATTACTTTTGACAGAATGTGATGCTCATTGTGTACTGTGTAATTTTATTTATAGTCATATTTTTGCAAATTTAGCAAATTGTAGCAAATTTAAAAACACCAGATGTATACAGTTCTAATGCATTCCCAAATATGTGTATGTCTTGCCAAGTAGCCTGTGTTATAAATATCACAAAAACAACAACTCTCAAAAATATGTGTCTCCCTGTCATCAGCAAAAATGGGTGTGTTTTAAGTTTGTCCCTGTATTGTACTAATAAAGAGGCATTGTACTATGCTCTCTCTCCACCCAGGCGTGGTTTTGTAGAATAGGTATCTGATAGGAAGTTCACCTCTTTCTAATGTGCCGTTTGCCAGAAGTACAATATTTGAATCACCCTCATGCAGTATGATATTCTTCGCAACAATATGGGCCTATGACCGTTATGAATTCTTAAGCTGTCAACATTTTCTTAAAAAAACAGATTTGTTACAACGTAGCTGAGGTGATTTGTGGAGAATGTTTACATTTGTAGTTGTAAAGTTTCATATTGGTTCATTTTTAAGAAGAGAGATATAATTTATGATCTCAAATAGGAATATTTGTATAAATTTGGCAGTTGACTTGTCTTTGAGTCACCGACTACAGTTACTTAACAGGATGAATGGGGCTTTTCTACACAAAGGGCAATGACAGAATCAGACTAACCCCACATACATCTTCTTGCGTTTGTTTTCAATACCAGACACACTCTGTTTACATCTGGCAGCTAAATGTGTTTGTATAAGCATGGTCCCAACTAAAACAGAGAGCCTGCGCTATGAAAATATTCAGGTATGTACATATGGAGAAATGACATCGCTTCTAGTTGAGTAATGGGAGTGTGTATGCATTGTAGCTTTCATCGACAATGTGTTTTGATATTATCTTTTAGTGAAACTATAGCTGACTAGAGGAAGGCAATTTATTACACGTTGCTGCATTTAATAACACCCTGTGAGTTTGCTTACAAATTAGCAAGAGAGCGAGAGAGGCGAGAGAGAGAGAGAGAGAGAGAGAGAGAGAGAGAGGGGATAGAAGGAGGAAGAATAGATAGAATAAGAATAATAAGTGAGAGGGAAAGAGAAATAGAGAGCTGAAGGCAGAAAAACTTGCCTTCTGTTTTAGTTCATATTAGGTAACAACACCTTTTGCTCATTAGCTTCCGTTTGCGGCAGCGAAACTGGATTTTTTTTTTCAATTTGGAGGCGGCAGACGGCTTGTGGAGTAGCGAAGAGTTGAAGAGGAGAAAGAAGAGGTTTTGAGAGTGTAAACGAAGAGCGCAGTGGTTAGATATCTTGAGACCGCCCCAGGGATGGGAGCCACGTCCACCAGCCTATACCTCTAAACCTAATCAGATTATGCTTCTAAGGATGTCGTTTGTTTTGATCTTGTCTCTCCGGCTCAAGATTTTTGCTCTCGATTCTACCCTAAAATCAATGGCTGTTTCACTTTCTATTTGCCTTTCAAGGTTAAAAGTATGCACAGATTTAAGGCATTTATTTTCATGAAATTAGGAATGGAATAACCATGGGTCAAAGGTCATTCTCTTTAGATGGATTGTAATGCTGCACAGACTTCAATTTAGATATATGGGATTCCCTGATTAATGTCTATATCTTATAGACTTCACAAAATGTCAAAATACTGTGTTTTTTTCTTTTTTAGTTTGAGTATCAAGTGCAAGAAAGGAAATCTAGATATTATCAATTTTTATACAATTAAAACACTTCTGCTGGGATTAAATCATGATTTCTTATCAGTGAATGATTGTATAATAAGAAATACAGAGAGATATAAGATGTATAAGATGTATATTACTTACTAACTTGTAAGCCTATAGTACTGTATGATATGGAAATGTTGAAATGAGATCAGCTCATACATATCTGTCCCAGAATCCCAGGTCCTGTTGTACACATATATATGTCAATCTTTCATCTCACTAGAAATGATGTGGTCCAACAAGCGGCTGAAACCATACACGGCGCTCGATCATGAAAGGGCATAATAATCTAACTCCATTGCTCGGCTAGAACTAATTCACTTTCTCTTCACCCGCATCACAGCCACCGACCTACCGACCGACCGCCTGCCACGTCGGATCGCATCATTTAGCCCACATTCTTTCTTAATGAAGGAATGCCATTAACACTCCGTAATGGACACTCGGAGAGAAGAAAAAGTTTCTTAAAGGGAATATGGGCCTCGGGCACTGATTTGAAACAAGGATTTGCAAATAAACTAAATTAATGAAAGCACCAGAAATGGTGATATTCAAATTCAAGATTTAGAAGAGATAGAACATATAGAGCATGGTATCAGTTATACACTTAAAAAATGTATCCACCCAGTGAGAGGAACAAATATGACAGTATTTTCTGAATTGTAGATAGTACTCCATTAAATGTACGGATTTACAACTCTGACATTTTGTTGTCGGGGAAAGCAATGTCGAGAATAACTGTTCTTGCCAAAATAGCGGGGGCAAAGAAGAATCATGGTTACTTTCCGTGCAACCTGATTAAACTGCGGACTTTACCAGCAAATCGAGATACTTTATTGATATTGGTTTGTGTATGACATATATTTATAGTTTGCCTTCAGTAGTATCTGCCAATATATCAACTTGTCCAATTTATGATGTGGTCAGGCCCAAACTGGCTATATATATATGAGGTATGTTGACCTTTACATGTACAGGTGATATGGGTTTGGATGTCTATATGAAAATGTATAGCATGATGTATCGCCAAACTTATTGAGTTCTCCTCTGAAAAAGACAGAAAGAAACAACTTGAATTATTTTACATTTTTTCGTTTGTGGCACTTATTTAGTATTTGATACTGCAGAATGAGCTGATGGTGATTACTGAAAAATCATTTACCTTTATAGTACTTTTATTTTATCACCAATAGATTAATGTAACCTACTGATTCATTATTATTCTGACAATTGTCCTTTCATGTCTAACCCATAGTTTGGATGTTTTAACACTTTTCCAAATTCCAAAAAAGCCAAATAGATGCTTTTATTCATGAAGTTTAGGGCTTTGATAAAAAAAATATGAGAAGTAGATGGGGTCTCCCCTTTAAAGATTCATCCAATTCTCTTTTAAGTATGGCAGTGAGGTTCTGTTTCTTCCATAGCGCTAAAAGTCTTTGTGAAACCCAACGCAGTAATAGAGTAGAAATTCTAACAGAAGTTTCCAAAGAGACTCAGTATTTCATATTTTCTACTTTGATTTAATTCAGGAAGTTTGAGGTTTCAATACAGAAAGATTATATGGGCAAATCTATGATCATTCCCTCTTAAGTCTATGTATCAGGAAAAGATTGTATGGGCCTATCTATATATGAGGATAAGTTGGGGTCTCCCCTTTAAGGCTTCATCCAATTCTCTCTCTAGTATGGCAGTGGGATTCTGTTTCTTCCAAAGCGCTAAGCGTCTTTGTGAAACCCAATGCAGTAATAGAGTACAAATACTAACAGAAGTTTAATTCAGCAACTTTCAGGTTTCGAGACAGAAAGATTATATGAGCAAATCTATGATCATTCCCTGTAAAATCTGTGTATGAGTAGAAGTTGGGTTTCCCCTTTTAAGCTTCATCCAATTCTCTCTCCAGTATGGCAGTGAGGTTCCGTTTCTTCCAAAGCGCAAAGAGTCTTTGTGAAACCCAACGCAGTAATAGAGTAGAAATGTTAACAGAAGTTTCCAAACAGATTCAGTACTTCATATTTTCTTCTCTGATTTAATTCAGCAACTTCCTGGTTTCGATACAGAAAGATTATATGGGCAAATCTATGATCATTCCTTCTAAAGAGTCTTTGTGAAACCCAACGCAGTAATAGAGTAGAAATGCTAACATTCCAAAAAGACTCAGCACGTGTACTTCATATTTTCTTCTTTTACACATTACATTCGTAAGCCCAAGATTAAGTCTTCAATTTCATCTTGTGTGTACATGCAGATTTAGAAACTTTTGGAAGCTTGTTAAAATGTTGTTAAAATCCATTTTGTGCAGTGAAATTTCCCATAGGAATAAAATGTTGACCCTTTTTTGCTTTTTTTGAGACTGCATCTATAATCTTTCTTTCACATATTCTTTGGTAAGAATTGCAGTGAAGCTTCATTGATGAATGTATCACAACAAGTTTGTAAAGATTTAGAATTGCTGTTGATTTGCTGCAAAGTGACTTCCTTTCCATCATAATCTGTTTCATGAAGTTCTTGACATTTACATGTGTGTGACATAGATCTTTCTCATGAATGTATATCAGCCCTCCTGATTCATCTTGAGTAGGGAATGTACTCTCCTTTCCCATGGGAGCCTGTCTGTGTGCGGTGATGTTCAGCTCAAAAGGGAGGGGAAAGTCTTCTTTTTAGGATACAATATCTCTCTTTTAAAGGGATCCGGTAACTTTGTCTCAGATTCTGAAACAAAATCCTGGATTTAGCTCATGCTGCAATGATAATTATAAACCTTTAGGTCAGTCAGGAACCCCATGACTTTTACAAGCAGATCGCCTGTCTGATTATCAAGATATGTTTATGATTGGAAATCAAAACCATATTTTGCTTTTATCTAACGGTTTCCAAAACACTACAGTGTATTGGGGAAAATGAGTATGGTAAAACCGGTCACTCAAAGATTTGTATTTTATTGAGGCACTTCTTGATCATTTTGAAGCTCAATTTTTTAAGGACTTCAATATTACACCATATCACAGACACTGATAACACGTAGGGCTGTGCATCTCAGATTTAACATTGTTAAACGATGCCTTTAAGCTGACTTGTACTTTATGACATACAGTGTCAGTCATGTGCTATGATACCAACAGGTGTTGTTCTGTGACAGTCACCTTAACGAATGAAGAAGATTTTAAGTTTACGTTTCTAATTTGCAGCAGGTTTATACTTCATAAGTTTTGAATCAGGACGTTCATTCTGTTTTAAACCCTTCTGACTCCAAACAGACAACTTAATATTCTAGCTTCTTTTGATATTTATATGAGATAAAGTCTATATTTGTAAAGTTTAGGAAGAGCCAGTTTACTGTGTATAGTGCCGTTTACTTCAATGTAATTATATAACATTTTAAAATCCCACAAGAAAGTTATCATTGTTAGTGTTATGGATTTATTTGTTTGCATCGGAGCTCGCAGACATATTTTTCTTTGTGTTATGTAAAAATAGCATGAGCTCTTTTATCAAATCTCCCAAATATTGTTTCAAGATAAAAAATTCTCTCCTAAATATATGTGAGACATTCAGATGATCAGAGATCAAAAAAGAGAAAATGATATAAAGACTCGTCTGCACAATACAAGCTATGATCATCAGACACTATAACCCGACATTTGGTTAATTGCAAACTAAGTAGTATATCCATCCATCCATGCGTAAATAAAGTTATTGCTTGCTGTACGTGACTTGAAAGGATTCATCCGCCTCTATGGGAATACCCATGCCTTTATGCGCATAGGTTGCCTGATTTAGGTGCATTAGAAACTAATATTGCGGCTTATAGTTTCATTAAACTGCATGCATGCAGTGGTCTGAGTAGAAATGGCATGCACTTAACCGTAAAATGTTACTGACATTCGTTCAGGCTCCCACAGCATTATTTTGACTTGCCCATCAGGCTACTAAAGAAAAATCAAAAGCATTGTTTATGTTTATATGATCACGATTGTAAGATAATGGAGAAATCTTGCATTCGGTATATATAGTCAGCACCTCCCTGTATCTACAATTTCACGATCTTTCTCCCCCAACCATTTCATTTCGTTATTCGTTTTCGGTGAACGTTCTTTGAAATGGCATGACTGCCATTGTGGCATTTACTTTTCTGCCCTCGTACACGATGCATCTGCTGTAAATGAAATGTAAATTTGCTCTGCCTAATAATCTCTGCACCAGCAGACTCGCATGGTTTGGGTGCAGTTCAGACTTGGAAGGGAACTGTTGAATGTGGGGGTGGGGTTGTTGTGATGATATTTTGATTGTGTGAGGAGGGGGGGGGGGGGGGTGTGTATTAAAAAGTATACCGGTAGGTGAAACTGAAAGTAACAGTAGGGTGAAAGTATGTTAGAAATTTAAGGGAAAAGGTTGTTTGCTGTAGTGTTTTGCATGACTGGAAACTTGGTCTGGCTAAAATTGCTTCAAGATTCTTTTTTTTTGGGGGGGGGGGGGGCGGTCAAAGATGAAGGGTAATAGGTGCAAATTGGTTTTAGATTAGGAGTAAGACTTAGGTAAAGAGATGGATCCAAAATCAATATAATAAGTTGAATGCATAGAAATTATCACCAGAGCATGTATCATAGCCATAGGACAGGGTTTTAATCATCTTTGTGGGTCTGATAGAAGTATAATATTTATTATCAAGTGGAGGTTGACCCAGTCATTGATTGGAAATGATTTGTAAGCCCACATTTAATTATTTGTGAGAGGCAATCAATTTTTAATGACTGAGGAATTGATTGTACATGTATGATAGGTTCATATCTTCTGTAGATTTGCTTGCACACGTAAACCGGTCAGTAAAGAGTGACATCTGTCTCGTGCAACTTATCTAACTTCACTAAGCCAGAGATACCACCTATTCAAACCCATGTATGGTTTACAAAGGAATAGTGCATTCAAAATTGTTCATGTTTATCTGCATTAACCACATGTAAAGTCCATAAAAAAACTTACTGATCAATTCTAGATTCTCAAATACAGTTCATGGAGCTTCAAGGAGTCATCCAAGCATTTCTGGTAGCTGCAGGAAAAGTTCACAATGCATGTACGTTTATAGATATCAGTTGACAGTGGACATAAACAAGCATAGCTGCAAAACACACTTAAAAATTAACCCAATTGAGCTTGTGGATTGCCATTAAATGTAAACTGAAATTGAACTCAGTGCCATTGGATTCCAATCTAACAAGTTCATCTCAGTCAGCATGCCCATACAAGTGATCTTTGTTATCTACCAGCTACCTGCCATTTCAAATGTTTCCCGCAATGTAAATAATGCAATTTAGATATTGATGGAAAATATGGGTTAGCCAGCCCTAGCTAGCTCCGCCACTTGGTTGCCATGGGGATAGGAGAGCACACTCTAAAAGCCTCTGCTCACCAATTTCAACCAGCATTGTTTGGCAAATTTAACGTTGAAATATGTAAATACAGTTCTTTCTTTATTTTTTGAAGGCCAGGGTCATCAATCTAATTGTTGTATATCGATTGTGGATTCTTGGCAACCTATACAATTCTGAAAAGTAGAAATAGTTTTTTTCCAGATTGGGATGTATAGTGAAGAAAGGTGACTACAGTATGATTGGTAATTCAGGCAATCTTCTAATTCTTTGATGGTATTTTGAGTTTATCAACAGATATATTCATATTTATCCCATGGTATACTTTAAATGCAGATTATTTTAAATGATATTGTTTTCCCAAATTATATAATTCCTTATTCTCATGTTGTTAAGAGAGAAAAACTCACACAAGTCATCTAAGAATGTATAGATCATTGATTTGCGTCCTTTTATTCACACAATTTGTTTAATCACAAAACTCAAAAAAGTTATCTCTTTTCTGACTTCAGTACTGGCTGAGGAAAGTATTTAAATATACACGTACATGTACACATGACATGAAAATTATTTTGTTCACTTTCTTTTTAATGTTTAGAATATTAATTTTCGCTGGTTTTTGTATTAATATAAGAGACATATATATATATATATATATATATATATATCTGTACTGATCAGATGCATGTACATACGTGCGTGTGTCGGTTCACAAAACCATAGTAGAATTTTCCACTGTCTGTGAATTTTGTATAATTTCGTGGAAAATTATGTTCATTTGAGCTCTTTTAAAAAACTTTGCCTTATTCAAAATGAGAGAATGATGAAAGATGGAAACTGAGGTCAATGTTAGGTCAAATACAGCTGTGTGCTGTCTTGCATGACCTTAAAATGCTCTTCCCGTTCACATAACCTTCACACAGAGTTGTGAATTCATTTGAAGAAGCATCTCACCTTGTTTGTTTGTACTCTATTGTTTGATTGATACTACTAACTGGGTTTGCTTGACAGTTTGAATAATGGGCTACACGTGTTGAGCTTCTAAGCTAACAGTTCCAATTAATCTAAAAGTCAATGGGAGGCCAACACCTTATCCATCTTCATTGGCAGGCAAGCAAACATCCACAAACTCACTCTCATCGTAAACCTGCCACCCCCTATCCTTTCTCAATTTATTCTTCCCAAAGTTCTCTCTTTCATGCTAGTTATCAATCTTAGATTAATCCCTGACCAATATTTGCCAAGTCTGTTTTCATTCCTCTACTTGCAACTGTGCAACAGTTTTGCTGAACACTTGCATTTCATTGACTAGGTCAACTTTCATTTAATGAAAAGTGCCCCTTCTCTGGCCCTTTCTGTCTGGCAACCTTGAATGTAATTGTTTGTGTTTTAATTTCCATTTTCAATTTCAAGAGCACTTTATAAGATTGGAAAGCCTATTGAATCTAAATTGATAGATGAAGAGAAGAATACACACTGCTTGATATGCAGGGTTTATGATGGGAGGTGCGGATTGCATATATATGAGAAAGAGTGAGAGGGTGTGGGGTGGGGGGGGGGAGACAGATAGGAAGAGATGGAGAGAAAAGGAGAGATAGGCCGGCCTACACACCTACGGACTAAAAAGTGACTGGGATAGAAAGAGAGAGAGAGACAGAGACAGAGAGAAAGAGAGAGTACAGTGTGATGAAGAGGGAGAAGGAGATGGAAGGGGAGGGGGTCAGGTGAGAGGGTTAGAGAAGAGAGGGAGAACAGGGGAGAGAAAGTGATATTGAGTTGATTTTCTTGTACATATAGGTAAAGGACATCCTTTTTACATCCTTATATAGCTACTATTTTTTCACCTTATTCACATTATTACTTGGCTGCTTTTCCAAGATAGAAATATAGATGAACAGCTCAAAATGACGTCCATGTATTTACGTAACGTATCAACTGATGCTAATGAATTAGTCAATGAACAAACATCATGCACACCCTTAACCAAACTTTCTCTACACCTACCGTATAGTGGAGTTTCTTGGTAAGGAAGATTTGCAATACTGTACATGCATTGATCTCTCTTCTGGTCCAGATTACCACTTTGATCAATCATTTTTTTCCTCGCAGGGATATCACTCGATGGGTTGTTCTAGTCTCCTATATCTTCGTCCCTCCCCTCGGGCGTTGTTAGTATTACCTTTGCCGCGGCAGCAGCAGCAGTTTTTCCCTCTCTATCTATCTTCCTATCTCTCTCTCTCTCTCTCTCTCTCTCTCTCTCTCTCTCTCTCTCTCTCTCTCATGGGTCCTGTTCTTCCTGGCTCCTCCGAATGCAAAATGATATTTCTTACCATGTCTCTTCTCTTCTCGTTGCTTCGTACATCACCGTCCCATATGATGCCAGACGTGCCATCGGTCTGTGGAGACTTGTCTTTCGTTGCTTGATAAGCCTATGTTGATATCATCTAGAATGTGTTGATTACAGCCTTATTATAGTGAGTCCCAAGTGCGTAGACATGCAGGTATAAGGCTAAGGACAATGTTTGAAGGATGTAAACACAGATTGTATTGCATTTCAATACATTTTTGCAGTCTTTCAAGAAATAGTAACATGCTGAAAACTCTTTATCCACCAGTAGTGCTGGTTGTTTCTTTGGTGATTTCGCCTCTCGTTAAAATAGATTGAGTATTTTTGTGTTTGAAGCTTTTGAAAGTGTTTCAGATGAAGCATAATTGGTCAAATGGTCTTGAATTTTATGAAGTCATATTTAAGCTAGGATATAGAGCCAACGGGCAAACAGGCATCTACAATGTACAAAGTAATCTAGAATTCATGAGCCACATTCTTTGTCTCTTGATTTATGAAAGATGATAAATCAAGTCTTTATTAAAGAGCATGCACACAAAAAAAACCCAGGCCCGTCAGTCAACCCAGTGGGTTAGGCGGCAGGTTATAATGAACAATACATACAGTTCGAGTTCGATGATGATAATGTCCTTATTGTTGTTGTCAATGTGGCAGATGTCTGGTTGTGTTGGGTACGTATTATGTTTGGTGGTATGGTGCCCCCATTGATGTTTTCTCCTTCTTTGTCTGCATATACTTTGATGGTATTGTTTGAAGTGTTTTCAAGGTGTTTGAGCATGATGCATAGTATGTTGTTGTGGTGCCAGGTGTATCGGTGGAGCATTCTTTCACAATTATGGATCCATAACACTAACAGTCATTCGGGGTCTATACAGTGTACCCATACATTTACATATAAGTTGTGTTTATCCGACTATCCAGATATGATGCTACATTGTACTATTCAGTAGAATCCTGTTGCTCTGCATGCAGTGCTCTGCAGAATTCTGTTGCTCTGCACCGAATCTAATCATCTGTTACCATACATATAGGTGGTCACTTCACCCATGTTACCGGACACCTCCAACCCTAATGTCGTTATCCAGCCAGCAGATAGTCATGAGGTTTTGGTCATGAGATATGTCCCTCTTCGGTCAGTTGCTTTGTTTGTTGTCCCCATTGTGCGACAGGTCAATCTGGCAAATTTGAGCTGCTTTTTTGTTTTCACAAATTTTGAGGAGCCTCCTTACTGTCAGTTCTCGTCATGGGTGATCTTACGTCTTACCGCTGATGGATGGGACGTCCTAGTTTTGAATTTGTTGCATTGTAATGCTTGTACCTGGCATTGCATTTAGGAGCCTTTTTCCTGATGAATATTTCATATGAATCAGTTGTAGATGCATAATTTTTTTTTGGAAATAATTGATTTTTATTCATGCTGGTACTATTCACTTAGAGATGTAGACACATTGTATTTTCCTCCGTGGATAAGTGAAAAAGCGATGTCTAACTTGGCTTTACTCATCTTCTCTTTGGATGTGTAGGAAAATCTTCTTTTTGAGACTTGCAGAGGAAGTTATAAGTACACATTTTGCCTGTGTTGTTGTTGTCTTGTATATATCTCAGAAATTTGAGTCATTTTTAGATTCATTGGCAATGTGTGGGCCTATGAAGGCTGTTTTGTTGTGAGACTTCTTCAGAACAACATTTATGATTCTCCTTGTGGTAATTACATGTGGATGCACTTTTGAGTTTTGATGCATTCTTTCCTGTTTATGATGGCTTCGTACTCTAGCTGACCGATAGCAATCGTGTACAGGCCTGGACAAAATGTATCATCAGATTTGTGATTTTTTTTAGGAATGACTCCATTTTACAGCAGGCATGTCTGAAAAGTTGCAAACTTTGATGGAAGTGACAATGACAATGGATTCATTACATCATCATCACCATGACTTATAGCGAAGGGCACATACCCAGATTTGTGTGTTTCCATAGCAATATTACGAAAGCTGGTTAAATGACTTGTACTTTTAATAGTGAGTATGCCCACTGAAATACGCCAAGCGTGAGTGACCAGAGTGCTATAGGTTAAAAAACCAAAAAGGATGAGAATCGGCGAGCTCCTGTGGATCCGCAAAAAGCAGAGACGACGCCGCCGCCACAAAATCTTTCGCAATTCGGACGAAGTGCCCGCCCCCGTGCCAATGACGCTGTGGTTTGACAATTTGATTCTGTCGGTTGGACTGGAACCGTACGTCCTTCGTCTAAGCAGGGATTTGCCCATTGTGAGGCAAGAACCTCGACAGCCTCTGTGGCTCACACATGGGGTAAGACAGACAGCAAAATGTGCATGTGGGACTAAGCTAGGGGTCTGGGTTCTAAAGAGTTCTAAAATGTGCATGTGGGACTAAGCCTTGGGGTCTGGGTTCTAAAGAGTTCTGTATAGATCATTATAGTAACCATCCTCAGACTCGTTCTCTACAATATGTCGAATTTCAGATTGTTTACAGTGATCTGCAGTCCTATGATTATTTTTGTCTTTCTTTCATTCATCTTTTTACAAGTGTGGAATTTAACATTTTAATGACTGATTTATGTTCCAAGCTTGCGTTGAAGAGGAATAAATGAGCAAAATACAACATATCTGAAAATCTATAATCATCATTGGACTAAGTTTGGTAATGAAAAGAATAGGAAAGAACTCTATTATGCTTAATATAAGTTTTAACGTCTGTTAAAGAAATAATACATTGATGTAGCATTATATTCACAATGCAAACAAATGGTTCTAAATAAAGGTGTTTTAAAATGAAAGGCTCATTTAAAACAAATCACACACTTGAAGCCCAAGGATAAAGATTAGTTTCATTCACATTGCAAAATTCTGTAAGTCTCAAGAAACAAGATGCATGCATTTCATGAACTGAGCAAATCATCTTGTGTAATGTGATAGCAAGTCATAATTTTCTTGGAGCAAGTAAGTACTGTAAGGGCTTGTCTCTCCAGGCAGGCACACGCCGCTTCCGATTCCCTCACCATCGATTGGCAATCTGATGCCTGAATTCATACGAAGAGCAACAATAGTAAGTTGCCATGGCAACCTCATATTGTATCGCAAAGATCTGGAGCAATTCAGATTCCAACATGATATGTTGGAGTAATGTAGCAATGCTCAGGAGAATGCAATGATTATTGGCACTTGAGCACACATGCTATAGAGTTACATCATCTACATTTCCGAGTTATGATTTCTCAATATTCATTCTTATGTCAATACATGGGCAGAAAGTGGAAATACACTTATTATGTGAGCCACATCATGCATTAATTTCACTGGGTATGGTTTTTTTCTTCTTTTAACTTCATTTACACTTTTGTTATTTTGTAGACAAATGTAGGCAGATATATTGTGAGGAGATGTTTGTATGTTGGTTATCAGAGGTATTGAATTATTGATTATTCTATGTATTGAATTCAGGATGGGATAAAGGAGGAGGAAGTAGAGTGATATAGGATGTTCATTGATTGTACCTAAGGAAAAATTTAAAGTTATGAAATCAATGCAGTCACAACAAGAGGTATGAACAGTGTCAAGCCATAATTGTACAATTGTACCATGTTTTGTACAATTGTTTATATGTCTGATAATTGAATGCACAAAGTTAATCACAGTTTCACGAAATATTGCTTTCAAAATGGAAGGGATATAACCATGGACATGTTAAGAAGCTTTTCTAGATCAAAAGTTTCTTGGGAAGCATTAGACTCCAAATCTTTGCATAATTACTGACTAAATGACGTATATCCAGTAGTTTCTAATGGTTCACCAAGGATGTGTGGCACACATGTAGATTCATATTTAATCTCGTAAAAATTATGAAAGATTGATGATGCAAAAGCTGTCGCAATTGGTTAAGTATCCATTAAATGTGGTTTAAATGGAGTGGTAATAACATGATTTTGTTTTCGAGTGCTCTGGATAACAAACTCCCACGTTTTGACTATTTTTCATCTTGTTGTTTGTGGTTTTTTTCCTGATTGATGCAAAGCTGTTCTCAAATACTCTTACTCTATCTTTCATCCATCATTCCATTTCGCCAGTAATCATGAAGTTCTGACTAAAGTAATACCACAACTTGCCTACATGAAGATGGTTAAGACTTAAAGGGGTTGACTGATTTCGTGATTCATAAACCACAATTGTTCAGAGTACAGGAAATTTATATGGAACCTGTATAAAAGAAACGTAAAAAATCGTTGTATTGCTAAAGGAGTGTAAAGACAACAAAACAACATTGTATAGAGAAACGTTGTAGGAGGCGCAATAGCTCAGTTGGTAGAGCAGTGGTCTCGTAATCCGGTGACCCAGGTTCGAAACCAAGTCGATGCGCTAGTGCCCTTTGGTAAGGCATTAATCCTCATTACCAGGTCCCTCGCAGAGGACCTAAAGCCTTCGGTCCTCTGGTTGCTTACTAACACTCTTAGCAGTCAGGTAAAATAACCATCACTAAAGAAACAAATCTTGTAGAGGCCATTTGACATCATCAGTGCACACTCACGATAAACCCCGCCCAGTCATACGATTTCTCATACGATATGACGTTTAGAGCGTAATGCTGATTCTTTATCAAGTTTCTGTTTGAAATTATGCTCAAACATGAGTTTCGTTCTACAATGTTTCTTTGTATGACGTTCAGAATTGGGAAATAATTACATATTGTAAAGCTATACGATGAATCGTGGTACTGTAAACGCTGTTAATCTCACGTGACTAATTTTTCACGCTGAGCGACCTCGAAACATATTCACTGGTTTTTAAATTCGCGTTGCACCAAATGCAGCCCATTCAGAACACGCATAAGAAGTCATGTTTATATTTTCGTGGCTTTAGTGCCAAATTCGTGAAAATTAATGTACCGCGAATATTTACGCGTTTAAAGTAGTCTAAACGCAGGTTTAGGACGAGGGTGTGTGCATTATGTAAGACCTGTCATTTGCGAAAGTGAAGTGCACTCTAGGGTGATGGATAACACCCATTATCGGGTAAATAACAGAATAGTATCAAACTCGCCATGAGAAACCAATCAATGCTGGGTGTCTTGTGTCTGTTAGTATTCAAAGGGTGCGTTGGCATTTATACTTTTATTTCTAGAAAGTAAAAAAAAAAAAAACAGCAGTTAAAAGTGATGAATTAGATTGAACAAATTTCTTTGAATCAGAGGTTGTTTTATTTATCAAAGATATTCCTTGGCCCTCCACATATTCCAATTTAGAGTTTTTTCACCTTTGGGAAATGAACCAAATTTCAGCCAACCCAAGGGATATTGCAAGGCAAATTCTATTGATCATGTAATATATTTGGTGTGCATCCAACTATCCAAGGATTGAGCGCAGGAAATATTTACATTTTATATTTCATTTACAAAGATTTTATTTAGGTATAAACACCAGCTATTCTCAGATGTCTGGTGAAATACGATTACATGGAAGGAAAGATATGAAGTATGATTTTCTTATTATAGCAATCTGTCATTTTAGATTGAATCTGATTGATTGCAGATAGTTTGAATGTGATATTACACAAATTAACTAAAAGGTTTTCAATATCCTCAGGGAAAAAACTATAAATATATGAAGGTGATATATGATGGAGGGGGAGAAATGTGAGGAAATGAAAAATAGTTTGTTTTGTACAATCCACATCCAATTGATTACATATAGTGACGTGTCATGAAGAGGTGATTTGACAAAAAGAAATAACTGCAGGAGAAAGAAAGAAGGAAAAAAAAAATTGTCCAAAAAAGGCTAGACCTTTTGTGTATGATTATTTGGCCCTCAAAAAGGCAGGGTTATATTAGCACCATTTTTCGGGCGTCAATGTGAAAAACTGATGCTAAAAAAGCAAAATAGAGAAGGTTTAGAATGGCAGTAAGATCAAAGCAGTATCCACAAGAAATCTTAGCAGTCTGGAGCTAGTAATTTTGAGTGAGAACAGCATACATTTTCTTAACTCATTCGTCTATCGGGTCCAAGTTAGGTAAATATAACAGTCTAAAAATGTGCATGTGAAGAGCAAAATAATATTCTAGGGTTAAAGGTAATACAGGGTCAGCAATAGTACAGGGTTAAGAAAATCTTTGTGAGAAGCATTTACCCGATCTTTTTTGCCTAAAAATCGTTGGTAAACATGCTAGAAACTGTCCTATAGAATAAAAGGAAAGCAACAAAACATACATTTAGGTGGGCTGCATAACAGCAGGTACTGATCCCTTTTTTCATCTTGTGTCAAATAAAAATCATTCACAAACACAAAGGTGTGCATGCTTTATGCTACATTCCACTACCCCCTTCTAAAATCCTTGATCCGATAATAACAACTATAAGAATTCACTGATTTCACAATTAAAACCATCAAAGTTTGGTTTGAATAGAAGAAGGATGTTGACAAAATGAAAGAAGGCGAAGGAATGTATATAGAGTCTTTTAAGAGAGGAAAGACTGATCTCTTGGATTTAAAAAGGATCCATTTATTGAGAAAATTGGGGGTTGGTATTTAGTTGACAAGATAATTGAAGATTGTGTTTTGAGCTGCGCTCTCTCTCTCTCTCTCTCTCTCTCTCTCTCTCTCTCTCTCTCTCTCTCTCTCTTTCTCTCTCTCTCTCTCTCTCTCTCTCTCTCTCTTTCTGTCACAGTCTCACTCCCACTTTTACCTCTGTAACACTGTGTTTACACTTTGGATTTAATGCATAGTGGGCAAAAATATATAGTTCGCACTCATTTATGTTAAGAAGGTGTGAACAAGTTGTTCAAACTAAAGGTGCATTTAAATGTCGAGAGAACCAAAGTTGTGTATTTTTATCTACTCCTATCAGAAACATGAGACTCAATACTTCAACACCTTTATAGTATCCCCATGTAATCAAAATCAAAACAAGATGGAAAGCTGATATACTTTCTCACATTTTTTAGCAAATAAAGATATTTTTCATCATAAGGAAATGTGTCTATTGTCGTTATGAAGAGTCACTGACTTTGAATAAACAGAATTCAATGAAGTCATCTACATAGTAGTATTATTAAAGCTTATATTTGGGGATAAAAGCATGCTGTCAAATGAAATGTTCATGTGTAAACATAACTACTTGCTTTTGGGTAGTGTTTCCATTGCTAGAGGCTTTTATGGAACATGCCCATGTCCTCTCAGTGCTTGTGTAACCATGCGTTTAGACTACCAGCATTCATAAGTTGTCAAATTTTCCTAGTCTGAACATCGCTTAAAGAAACGTCGTGTAATGAAACGCTGTGTAGCAGAACCCAGTTTGAGCATCGTTTTGAACAAAAACTAGATTGACAATTTTTTTCTCTTAATACAATGTTGCTTTCTAGTCTGAACGTGGCTTTCATTATACAATGATTCGTTATATGACTATAGTCTGACCAGGCTAAAAGTTTGAAAGTGTTCCAAGTCGTTTTTTGTGTCCAGTGTGGACATTCCCCAAAGTACATGTAGAAGTTACTTCTTTTGTCCAGCCCTATTCATTAGGCCATTCATACAGAAGGACAGAGGTGGAGATATTTGACAGGGAGGGTGAATGAAATGATTTTGTTTGAGTAGAGGTCCTTTATCAACCCTGGCCAGGTCTTGCTTATGTACACGTTGTCTGGACTATAGGGAAGGAATGTGGACCGGGCACCCAAAACCTTCATTTATAGTCTCAAATCTGACAACGTCCACAATACGCCTTTGGTTTCATGGTGTGGATATTAAGTATTTGTTTTTCCGCTGGGATTTACTTGCTCTGTGAATCGCTACTGGATGACAGACTGGATTTATACCGATATTTATACTTTAGCAATGTTTTATTTTTACTTCGGTGCTTTGAAAGTGACTTTACTCAGTCTGCTTTGATACAAGGTTAATTAATTTGTGACCTATAAATCAGATGTTTATATATTGTGCAAACAATAATACAATGGTTGTGGTAAGTATACATATGTATGTACAGAAAATTTGGTTGTATTTAACATTTTGTATCTGAATGGATAGTCCAATAAAAGATTTACAGTGGTTATTTTTTATATGTTTATGCTTTTTTTGTATGTGTGTTATATCCTTTATTTATCAACATTCTTTGTTTTCTTTTAATACTTACTCATAAGTGAGACAAATCCTTTCAATGATGTGTTTTCTGAAATCATGATGTATGAAAAACTTCAAGTAGGTTTTTATTGAAGCATACATGTAGGTATGAAACAAAACTAAAGGTAGCAAAGAACTTGTTTTAAAAAGTACTTCTTGGAGTTGGGGGGGGGGGGGGGGAGAGGCTGAACTATGCATGTACGTTAATTGCAATGTTATTTGGTCTCCATACAGCTTTACGACTACATTTTAATTGTATTTTCAGCACTATTACGACATTCATAAGTTTTTTATTATCATTAATCATGCCAGTATATTCCCGGTTTTAAAGGGATCCGGTAACTTTGTCTTAGATCTTTTTAAAAAATCCTTGATTTAGCACATGCTGCAATGATAATTATAAACCTTTAGGTCAGTCAGGAACCCCATGACTTTTACAAGCCGATCACCTGTCTGATTATCAAGATATTTATGATTGAAAATCGAAATTAAATTTTGCGTTTGCCAAACGGTTTTAATAACACTACAGTCTATTGGGGAAAATGAGTATGGTAAAACCGGTCACTCAAAGGTTTTTACGTTCTTGAGGCACTTCTTAATCATTTTGAAGGGCAATTTTTTTAGGGCTTCAATATAACACCATATCACAGACACTGATAACACATAGCGCTGTGCATCTCAGATTTAACATTGTTAAACGATCCCTTTAAAAAGATCTAAAGACTACCTATTACATATCCCAATGGGACCTTTGCCTCCATGGAAATAGGCCAGTTTATGCCATTATCAAATAAAGATACAGAATAGCCCTACTATTTACAGCTTGTGGAATTTATGACTTGATTGATCAATTATCTAGTATTTATTCTCTTTTATGACCTACTTCTGGTAATTTGTGCCATATAATACTGGATTTCCCCATTATCTGATCAGTGCCTAGTACAATGCATGGGGGTAGGGGGTTGTGTGTTCCTGTATGTGTTTACTATAAAGGAAGACTTAAATGTGAATCCTATCAAGTCAAACATGTTTTATGGTTCATAAGCATTAGCATTGTGTTCTTTTCTGTTGTTTGCAAGCAAAGGCTCTATTTTGACTGGGAAAATATGTGCATATTTGTTGATAAACATTCATAACTGCTGCTCCCAAACTGTGGAATAACCTACCCAGATTTCTTTGCAACCAGCAATCTCTCTTTTTAAAATATATCAAAACTAACCCCTTCTGTTAACAACATAATTGTAAAGCGCATTTGAATTTTGAACATGTACATATGGAAAATAATTGTATTGTTATTGTTATTATTAAACAATCTTCTAAACACACATGTAAATATATTTTTGCATTTTTATGTAGTTCAGTTCCCTCAAATGAATTGTACTGGTAGATGCATATACATACTTTATATTCTGCTATTGCATTTGTCATATCATGACTTTTTTAATGAAATTTAAGTCATTCCATCTGAACACTACTTGTAGAGGATAGGGCCTACAACTTTTTCTGTAGGACTGAGTGGGAGTTGAATGTATCTACTGTATTCTGTTTGATATATTATTGCTTGTTAATAATGCACATACAATTCTACATGATTAGTGCGCATAATGCGTGCCCTGTGAGGGAGACGATCAATTACAGAAAGTATGAATAGAGTACAAATTAATTATTTTCATGGGGACATGTCTCTTCATAATTAATGAGTAGCATGCATTTCCTCGGCTGCCTGCAAAAGATCGTAAGAGCCAGGTGTTTCAAATGGCAGTACCGGCCTTCTTGTCGTCATCCGATAATTTGCTTCACTGTATAATAGCACTGTACTTTCGGCTCACTTCTATGAACCTCATTTTGTGTATAAAGCAAGATATTTTCATGCCACATAAGTATGATACCGGTACTTTAAATAAGCACATTTACTTGGGAGAGACTCAGCTTGGTAATTAATGCCTTCCTGGATCCCATTCCAGGGTAACTTTTTTTCCTGAAAATTCCCAGGTATTTAAGTCCATATTATGCATTGCAGATGGATTTATTTTTCCTGTTGAAACTTTCCTTTGCAGCAATCAACAATCAACATGATTGTGTCAGGCTTTAGCTCTAACATCATTGATGAAGAATAGCTTTGTGGTCAGGTTCATGAAGAAAGTAATTAGAGGATTGTTTGTTTGTTCTTGTTATAATACAAATAGAAAAAAATTATAATTTGACAGTGTACATATCTACCTCATAAGTCATGATCCGTAATCCATGAATACCTGTATTATTTTTAATAAATAATTAATGTTATTTTTTTAAGTATTAGTAATATTATTAATATTATCATCATCATCATCATCATCATCATCATCATCATCATCATCACCACCATCATTATTTATTGTTATATTATTTATTGTTGTCGTTGTCCTTATTTGTCTTGTTATCATTATCATCATCATCATCATTATTTTCAATTACGACATTTGTTTGTTTGTTTTTATCTGTAATTGCAGGTGAAGACGGGGTTCCTGAGCATCTGTAACGGTCCCAAGAATGCCCAGCGAGTCCGCGTCCAGCTCTCAACAGAGACCATCATCCTCCAGAAAGAAGAGACATTCGTAGTCAACCCCATAGATCCACACGGGGGTCATGAAGTGAGTCCAAATTCTAATTTTCTTTATTTCAATTTTATAATAAACTTCCACACTTTTATATTAATTCTCAGACAGCAAAACAAATACCCCAAAGAAATCCTTTGCAGGTTATTTATCATCTGTGTAACTGGATAATGAGGTGAAATAGAAAAGTAAATTATGTTTTCCCTTAGGTTTAAAGATTCATTTATTTCATTTCACTTGCAGTACAAAACTACAACAGAAGAATTTCAAAATGACAAGATACATACAAGAAAATAACTTAAAATACCATATACAGATAGATGCATGTATGCTGGAGTAGGTAGCAGCCAAAAAGGAAAGAGGCTTTTATATGAGGCTGACTTGGAAATTTAAAAGTATTTAATATAATTATACATCATATTTGAAAAATACATTATCTCATTACACAAAACTCTACCAACTACAACCACCCCCCAAAAAACACAAAAATAAACAAAAACCAATGGTTTATCAATAGAATAGACATTTAGAGCTATCAATCATTTACTTGATCTGCATATAACATGTTAAATAAAGTAAGAAACAATTTGAACCAAAAATACAGCTTCATATACTCATGCTTATCACATGCACAATATGTTACAGGTTTTTAGTTGGCATTACTTGACATCTACTAGGCATTGTAAATGTAGTTGACATTGATACAACCGCCTTGGTAATGCATCGGTAAGGAAAATACAGCTGCACGGTGAAGCGGTGGTCAGACGTAAGAAGAGCCACCCGTGGTCAATCTTCATCACCTTGAGCATTGCGTGAGGGTTAAATCAGGTTCCTCTTGTTTCACCATGGAAACGGTTCACTTTCTGCTTTCATCAAACTCTGTAAAATTCTCCTTTTTTCAGCTCCTCTCAGGCTATCTGCAAAGCAACATGCATTTCAAGAATGACACTGCCTTTTTCTTATAGAGAATTAAGTTATTTTGAGTATTAGCTGTGTTTTTTCATGTACATGTATATGGCATGTTTTCCTACGACCAATATTAATGAAACAGGTTATTCTCCTGTCTGTCAATATAGTTACTGCATACACATTTTAAGATTATGGTTTGAAATGCATATTAAAGAAAATTCAATCAAATTCTGTTGACCCTAATTTGTGGAACAGTACATTCTAAGTTTGAACTGTGTTTTGCTGTTGAGAGAAAGTATTACAGGTACTCTTTATTACCATTTACAAATGTAATTGCTGTTAAAAATATTTCACTCAGGTTACCTCCAATTTGTCTAAGTGTCCCGAAGCTTTTCAGTAGTTTTCTGTCGCTATAACTTTTTGAAATTAAAAAAGAAACCTTTAATGTTTAGTGCAGCTGTCCTTGAGCAATTAGAATGAACACATGATTTGATAAGACAAGGGGTTAGAAAGTGATACCTCACTCAATAAAACTCACATCTCGCTGCCTGAATTAAATAGGTAGAGCTGTGATTTGAGACCCGCTTGACTTGTTCTTGCCCTTTCACTGAGCAAGAGAGCACATACTGTTTACAAGCTAGTCTGTATCGGTAGACTTCTCTTTTGTTACTTCCTCGTTTTATCTGTTTGGAACCACAATGGTGGGGATTCTGTGTAAAAGTATATGAGTTAACACCATTGTGGCACCCCTAGATGATTTGCAATGCAAGAGAGTCATCACATAGTTGTCAGGTTCAGAGAAGATTATTATTGGTGCTTCGATCTACAGTTGCTTCAGTGACATTTTCTGTGTTATTTTCTGGGTTATTGATGATAAACATGTAAAGCGCAATTAGTATTCATGGAATTTGTTATATAAAAATAATGTATTATCATTCATGTGATAAATATACATGCAGTCTCCAGTTTGACTTAAAAGACTGAATAATGAGACTGTGATAAGAGGACTCCCCAAACAGATATCACAGCACCTTTAATTGATGGGAATGTGGCTAATGGGAAAGGCCAATTAGAGGTTAGAGCTAAAGGCGACATAAGCATCCAGAACGTTTGGATTAAGGCCCACTCCATAGTACGTGGGTTGAGTATCACAACTGATGAATCTTTAATAGCGATTTATTCTCTTTTAATGTTCAAATTAACCTTTCTTAATCATCAGTTTGATCTGATACTAGAACTTCTAGAAGTGCATGTTGAAGGTCACGCATGTACATGAGAGACAGATCTGCATGAGCACCAATAATAAGTAGCTTTTCCTTGCGATTTACAACACAGTTTTCAGAATACTGTCCCAGATTGTAATGCTTACCAGCTTAATGATTTGTTTAAATATTGTAACAAAATAGTGAAAGATGATTTGAATTACTTATTAAACAGTCTCCACTATTAGCATTTGAATATCTGAAAAGCTAAATATAGGACTGCAGTTAAGCCATTTTATATATGTGATACTTTAAGCAGAGCTCGACACTAACAGGCGCCCGGACATATGGGCACCTGGACACATGAGCACCAAAATTTTAAGTCTGAACCCCCAAATGCTGAATTTATTTACATAGGGCTCATGCATACAGACTTTAAGTTTATTCTGGACCCCTTCCGAAAAAAGTTAGTTTTATCTTAGGAAGATGTGGATATAGCGTTTAATTTTTTGAAATTCTTCAAAAAGAAAAATTACAATTTTATTTTGTTTTGTTTCTTAACACCTACGACAGAAGAGAGTAAACCTTGCAATACCCTATAAACAAAAAGGAATTTTATTTGAATATAATCAAGCATCGACATTGCTGAATTTGGTTGCCTTTTACTGAAGCACAAATAAATAAAAAAATCCAGTATGTTTATTTGTAATCATGGAGCCAGGCAAACAATCAAATATTCACTTTGACTCTTCCGAGATGCCCATGTGTATATTTTAGTTCCACTATTGTTCAGCTACATGTATGATGAACAATTGAAAACTGATGAAAGTGGGAACAATGCCACAATCTCTGCAAGGATATAAACCATACTTAGACCTTGAACAAAGGATATATAGGGGTCATGATATTTTAAAGAATTACTTGAGGGAAAACACTAATATTAAAGTCATGAAATTCTGAATGTTATAAAGAAAAAGTGCAGGACCCCCATCTTGCAATCAAATGCAAATCACTGTTTCTTCAGATGTTCACTTTCATCCATGTTTTATGGCATAAGAATTGCATTCTGTTTTTCATAAGGCAGACATAATGGTCTCATTCTCATGCATGGCAGTATGCTCCCAAGACGGACATGAAGAAATGCCAATAATGACAATTTAGATGTGTATCTTTGCCATCAGTTCAATAACCTGAAATATGAATTTGAGACATTTGTTGTTTCGTTCCATGCTGCTCCTCCCTCCCCTGTAAAATTAATAAAGACCAAGCGAACATCTTAGACCTCAAGTACCAATTTGTATGATCTTTGATGTTATTAGGTATAGTGTTTGGTCCAGGGTTGAAGTTAAGAATACGGTCAGTGTAGGATATTGACCGCAGGGTCACTGGAAGATGTGTCACAGAACCATTTGTCCATCGAGTGCTAATGCCGAAGTGGATGACCTATGTGATTTGCAGAATTCACTTTGAATGATAACAATTTGAAGAAAAAATTGTTAGTAATGACAGTAATGTAAAAACAAACTTAAACTCAGGACATTTCTTTTTGAGTTCATTATGTCCCATTCTTCCCCTTAAATCTTTAAAAAGAATTTAAGAGGTGGCGATGTATCTTTTTTAAAACCATTTTATGCTTTGTAATGGTACCGGTCATTGTTTTCTTGTTTTAAGATGAAAAGTTAGGGATTTTTTTTGGGGGGGGGGCAGGGGGATAAGGGTATTTATCAACATTTTCTTGTTCAATTCACTGCTAGATTAAGAGTTGCCTGTAACGATTTCAAGATATCAAAGATCAAAACTTCAAATATGTAAATCATTATACCAATAGCTACCAGTATGTGGATCATTTGAAACTGAAAATAAAGACCTATCTTTGTCTTCCAAATACATACTCACAGCCCCTAGATTATACTGCAAACCTATAGCCTGTATTATTTTATGAAAATGCTTCAAAGCAAATTCTGCATGTTAAAAAAAATAAGGGTGTAGAAACCAGATCACTTCTGAGTCATTACTCCATCTGAAGTTCAACAACCTGGAGCTAAATGCCTTATTTCAAACAAATCCCCGCCATCCCTTTCAAGAAAAGATCCCACGTAATTGCACTTTCATACCAGCACAATCCATGCATACCCAGGCTGTCGGCAATGTTCTACCTAGTCGCAAAACTATTTCAGGGCCTTGGGGGGTAAATGGGGCGCACAGATTACGGCCAAGCTCTTATTGATATTTTGGGGTTTCCTTCTTTGGGTGCCGCGCTGTGTTCCCTTTCTATACCATATCTCTTTGTTTTCTCTCTCTCTTTCTTTCAGAAATGTCCTGTAGTGTTTTCAGTGTTGTCAGTTTCTAATTTAACCCTCCCCTAAAGTGTTATCTTTGAGTGTGCATAGAAGAGGAAGATCTTATTTTACTTCATGGAATTGGAACAGGGGATAGAAAGCTCACTGTAAACAGTCCAAAGGCATTTTTCAGATCCATGTATGGCTTACAGACAATGGATAACCTATTAATGGGGGTGTTTTTGTGTGTGATGTCACTCAAGACAAGCAAATCTCATTCAAATACTTTTAAGGATACTTTCGTCAAGAGGTATTGGGATGTTTTCAACTTTTCATATATTTGATTATGAAGGGAGTATTGAACAAAATTTGTTGAAATTTGAACATTGTATGTTATTCCATAAGTGATTTTTTTTTTTTGTAAACCAAAAGTATACCAGGGAAATTATTTGACATTGAAGTCTGAAGAGTGAACATCAATTACTCAATATGTGTGATTGTTGTCCAAAACCTGGCTACTCTTTTCTTTGGAAAGGGGGGGGGGGGGGAGGGGGGGGGGGCGCAGCTTCATTTTGGGCACTACAATATGGATATGCAGACAGTTGTTTACGTATTGATTGTTTTATAATCAGTGTGGAATATGTAGGATTTTGAAATATGAGTGTCATTGGAATGAGGTCTTTAACCACATCATGCCCACAGCCATGTATGCTCTAATTATGGTTGAATGTGGATTTGGATTGACAGTGTAATGTATTATACAGGGTAGGCCTACTCTCTCTCTCCATTCCTCTCACTACCTCTCTTTTTTTCTCTTTCTCTCTTTCTCTTTTTCTATCACTCTCTTTCTCTCTCTCTATCTCTCTCTCTCTCTTTCTTCCTCTTTATTCCTCTCTCTCTCTCTCTCTTTCTTCCTCTTTATTCCTCTCTCTCTCTCTCTCTCTCTCTCTCTCTCTTTTTCTCTCTCTTTTTCTCTCTCCCTCTCTCTTTTTCTCTCTCCCTCATTCTACTGTCTATCAGTTTAATTCATAAAAAGATAGTATAATAAGAGATCGCTTAAATAAAATTGTTACTATATTTTTCACTAGAGATGGGGTTTGCCAATTTTGAACATTATCTCCCTCAGCATCTTAAATTTATCTCATAATTTGCCTTTGATTTCCTATAATTTGAATCCCAGCATTCTTATGCTCAGAGTGAGAGCAAGACCCTGTTCATAAAACGTTTTCCCAATAACAAGCTAGAAAACTGTTATGAGCTATTAAAATCAGTTCATTTGATTGGCTGAGAGCAAATTTGTTATAGATATTTCAACACTTTTTTTTTATTGATAACAAGTTGCTATAACTGTTATAAGCTATTGAAATCAGTTAATTTAATTGTCTGTGAGCAAATTTGTTTTAGATATTTAACGCTTGTTATTGATAAAAACAGTTTCATGAAACAGTCTAGAACCCTTGATTCAAATGGTTGGTAGATCTCATGACCAAGACTTGTTATTCTGAGATAGTGGGAAAACGCCTTCTTCCCGCCTCTCTGGTTTCCTCCGTGCCTTCTACAAATCAGCCCAGTTACAATTCATCTTTGATTCCATTAAGTCCAATTTACAGGGTGACCCTAAGGTTGGAATCATTCTCTCTCTCTCAGCTACATGTAGCTAATTGTATTTAGGCCATCCTGGGCGCTACCAAGCAGCTGTTTTAGATGCCTCTTCATCCAATTTAGAGGATTAGTAACATTTTCATCTTCCAGCAATTTTGTTGTTGTTGGTGAATGTCCTCTGGTAACCCTGTGTAGAGTAGCTTGGATGAAATTGGGGAAGATGAAAATGACTCTGTTGTTCGGATGTTTTGTTTTGGCTTGCGTGCTCAGAGCAGGCATGTAATAATGTATGTTCAGAGCATAAAGGACCTTAAATCTGTTAAATACCATTCTGTGTCCAAACATACAATGCACTATCCATGAATACCCATGTGGAGTTGTTCAGAAATTGCTTTCCATTATATGATGCGGAGATCCAGAGTTCATAATATGTTTCACACTTTCACTCACTTATTGCCTCATAATTTAACATTCATGTCATCAATTATCGCCAGACCTTTCATCATGTGTCTTTTGTTAAAGGCATGAAAGCAGGTGCAGAGAAGAATTTCATTAATTACTTTCACACTCTATTAGCATACTGTTAACCGATCAATGGTATGATATCATGTTCTAATAGAAAAAAGTACCGGTAGATACTATCTACCATAATATAGTGTGATGGAGTAGAGTTTATCTGTAGGCATGGTCAATTTGGGGACAGGTGCGTTTGATATAGGTGTCATTTAGGGAAGTATGACCCTGGATGTCGAGATGAATAAGTCAGAATGACTCCTCATTAATTTCCTCAAAAGCAAAAAGAAAATTAAACACAAACAAAATAAACTATTTCATAATTACAACTTGTTTTATCTGAGATTCTCAACCGGTTTTCATTATTTCTCTTGAAACACAATCAAACAGAGCACATACCATATCTTAAATTTGTTTGCACCACTATTCTCACTAAATTTCCTTTGACATTTTCTTCTTCTCTTTATTTATTATTTAGACAAATGGAACAGAAGTGGACTCTGCAAGGGTAAGTTAGATTTATTGTATACTTTATAAGAATAATGCTTCACTTTCCAGGCAAAATGTAGTTTATTTCTTTTTAGTATCATCACGAAAGGAGCAGTAAATCAGCATTAGTCTAAATCGAGAGCAAAGACAATAGGAGAAAAAGAGAGTGAGAGATTTCTTTCCAGAATTAAATCAGATTTTTTTTTGCAGCACCCGAATTAATGCATCTGTGAGGCATAAAACAAATCTGAACCGAGCAAGGCACATCAATCTTTTGTATTTTACCTTCATTGGAAAAAATAAAAGTTTCATGAAGAAACATCTAATAATAATAACTCCGCTTTTATAAAGCGCTTAATACATCAATGACGTTTCTAAGCGCTTTACAGGTATATTACTACCCCGGTCATTGGATTCAATACTTGCCCGCACACAATGTGTGCACAATCTCCACTCCCTGGGGAGCATTCCAGCCAGGCGTAAATTAACGCTCAAAACTGTTTGACCAACAATGACGGTCGCATCCTACCGGGTACCCATTTAACACCTGGGTGGAGAGTAGCAAGTGCAGGTTAATATCTTGCCAAAGGATATCTACTGGTATATCATTCTCAAAAATGCATTTCATTCATATTCAAATATATCAATAATCTTTAAATAGAGCCTACAGACTAGTACAATTCTTCTGTTGCCTGATACTTGTGGTTTCTTTAAGTAATGTTTTATGTACTAATGATATTGTTCTTGCTTTATTTCCCCCTTTTAGGAGAGAGTTATTACAATAAGAAGACAAAGGGTAGGGGGCCTTGGACTCAGTATAAAGGTAAGCCATTTTTACTTGAAGTGTTTCATCTGAATGGCATGATAAATGCTTGCTCTAAATGTTTGTTTATCTCTTTTGATAGCTGGAAAAAATATGTATATCAATTTATCTTATACATCTGTGCTCTTGCCAGTAATCTCACATATCACAACATGATCTAGGTATACACGACATACAGCCCTCTTATTTTGATTAGGTATAGAAAGATGAATTTTTAGATTGAATTCTTGCTGAGAAAAACCCCTGGAATACAGTACTCTCATTTCTACTCATGCTTAAGGTAAAGGGTGGAATTGCCCGCATCAGCGTTTGATACCAGTTCATGCCTTCATCTGAGGAGGAGATTACCAAAACACGCAGGAGGATGACATTCGTTGTCATGGAGCCTGTCTTCATCAGCTCGGGATTGCCAAATATCCCGCTATTTGAACTATCCCAATCACAAATTATCCAGTTAATTTGCGTCTTCATCAGCCCGAAGTTGCAATTAGCGGGATATTTGGTCGAGATAATCATCCCAAGATATATTGGGCTAGTTTGCAAAAGATCCCGCTCTATCTCTAGCTAATTTCTTGAGTTTCAAGTTTCGAGGTCAAGTCTCGAGCTGATGAGGACGCGATTTGTAACTTCAGGATTATTTCCCAAATCAGAAATAGCGGGCTATTTGGCAATCTTGAGCTGATGAAGAAAGGCCTATGGAGTACATCACCACCAGCGTGATAGGATGATATCATCTGCTGAGAGCCAGAAGGACATTAACTCTCTGAAAAATCATACGAGTTAATGTCCTTCTGTGCCCGAGCTCTGACTGTCGGTGGAATCAAGATCATGTCTACCTGTTTGTTTATGATAGACCAGCAGCTTTGCTGAAAGCGAACAGAGATCAGTCATAGATGAGGAAGGGCTATTCATGTTAGCCTTCTTGGAAGTCAGTTGAGAGTATTTTCCACTTTCAGTCCAGCAGTACGCTCTCCAGATTTCCTTTTTAAAATACATTTTATGTTCATGCAGCTTTGCTGTGGTTTCTATGTCTAATGACCAAAGGACTTTCATTTATACCTCCAATAGTATGATGATTTGGAGAAATGTTCTCATAATCTCTTTGTCATGCTCTTGCTAGTAGAGAATTGTAAAAGCCAAAACAAGTATAGAGGAATTCACTTGTCCAAATCTTAAGTGTAATGTGGATTTTCACCTTCACTCTGAATACATGAAAATCAATTTATAAAAAGATAACATTGCTTGATTCATCTCCTTTAGGAGTAGAGTAACAAAACAACCACGTATCAGACCAAGTAACTCCTTGATCAGACTAGTATTATGTATTAAAGTACACTGCCTGCACATTGTCAGAAAATATATCAAAATCTGTTTGTGCTGTACAATCTAGGACAGGTTCCATGATTTAGAAATGAAAAGGATTTGCTTGGGATGCGACTAGTTCTTGAGCAAGGGGAAGAGTAGCAGAGATGACATGTAAAGCTCCCATCACGGGATGGGTGTTTGTGTATAGAGATCAAAGTGTCACATACAGAGATCTGCTGTGATGAGAGCAATTCTCTTTAAATATGTCACAATGACCTGGCCGATGGTTACTTTACATATAAGCTAAAAACAGAGACTTTCCTGTGTATGAAATGAAATTTTGTGAGTGGTTCAGATCCAAGAAAATGTCATGCTGCGAAACAGTTGAATTTTTAAATTACAGTAGGTTGAGTATAGGAGATTTCTCCCCCATTCCCCCCCCCCATCCTCTCTCTCCCTCTTCCTTTCTTCCTCTTCCTTTCTTCTCCCTTTCCCTCTACCCTATCAATATTTGTAAAGTCTTTCTCATGAGTTTTCCTCTCTCTCTCTCTCTCTCTCTCTCTCTGGCTATCTCTCTCTGTTCCCCCTTCTCTCTCTCTGTCTAGCTATATCTGGCTATCTATCACTCACACTATCTTTCTTCTTTCTCTCTCTTTCTCTGTCTTTCCTCTTCTCTCTCTCTCTCCTTTTTCTCTCTTTTTCTCTCTCTTTTTCTCTCTCTTTTTCTCTCTCTTTTTTCTCTCTCTTTTTTCTCTCCTGCTCGTTCTCTCACTCTCTATTCCCGTAGAACCAATTTTCTTGGCTGATGTATATTACAGTGGATTTGGAATATATGCGCTGGTAATAGTCCTTCTGTAAATATTAAGAGGAAGCCTTTGGTCAAATGTAAACACTACAGGTGTACTTCAGATTTTAAAGATAAATTCTCCCGTTCGAACAAGTGCCAAAATCAATCCTTTACAAAATCCTCATGATCAGCGTATTTGTGAGATGGAGAGGTGCAGAATTATAGATTTTAGTTGTGATTTAGTCCAAGGAGAAATAATGAGAGGATGATACATACCGTATATGGCTTACCAGTAGACGCTGTGGAAACTGGTTAAGATGATGAAATATTAAAAAGAATGAATAATACTGAGAGGTCTGAGACTTGTTTGTGTGTCATGAAGAAGGTTCCTTCTTGTTGGAAGAGGGGGGGGGGGGGGGGGTGGGGGCCTGTGGAATATTTCTTTTGTAATTGTGATTATAAATAACGGACACTTAACGCTATAGAATATAAACATCTTGTGAAGTTCAGGAGGGCATTAAGTTTATGTGATATTATAACAGGTAATTCTCCTTTGGTTGTCACCAGATGTTAGTGGCAAAATGGTATATCAAGAAAGAATTAAACAAAAACCAATTTTTTTGCAAATGGGAGTGATCTTCCAACAAGATTCCTGATTCTACCTTTAAATTGGGTTTCAAAGCTTTGATTCTAAGCAGCAATGGCAAGCAATTGCCTTTCAGCCAGCATTCAAAGGCTTTAAGAAGCCATGAGTGTAACTCTAGCTGAAACATTTAATCGGCGTCCCATTTAAAATGTCATACGGGGTATACAATTGCAAGTTGCGTGTCGCAAAGTTACACTTTTTCCTCAGTGAACGGAAAAGCTGCGTAAGGACAAAAAAGCAACTCCTGATTTTCAGATTGTATGCAGAATGGTGTATATTTCTTATATTTGATTGTTGCAAAATTTGAAGATTTGCCTGTTCAGAATTATCGGGTAGTATCACTTACATAGTACAAGCATTCAATCACATTGAAATTTTATCATTGTGTGTATGTACATTAAATGTTTGTATTGTATGATTAATCTGAATTTTTATTTACTCCCCCCTTCCCTCTATCTTTCTTCCTTTTGATCCCCCTCCCTCTTGCCTCCCTCTCCTTCTCTCTCTCTCTCTCTCTCTCACTCTCTCTCTCTATCTTCTATCTTTTTATAGGGTGGAGCAGAGCACAATATACCCATCTTAGTATCAAGAATATTTAAAGAGCAAGCAGGTGAGGAGCATTTTAATTTTTTTCTTCAAACAACGATTTTAACACATATATGGTGATGTATTCCTTTTTTTTGAGAATTACAAAATTTATTTCTTTAAAAGGGATAAGTGTTTCTAGGAGTTATGTAGTGTTGGAAGCCAAATACACACCTGTATTCTAGGGATTATTCTGATCAGCTAAAGTTGTTTCATGATGAAGGATGGTTTCAATTCTCTTTTGCAAACGGACGCCAGACCGACCCATTCTTTGCCATTGGAGGTCATGTAATTGTTTGATCGGTCTGTCGTCGGTCTGGTGTCGGTCTTATGAACATGAATTGGGTATACAAGAGTCTTATCCCAAGAATGTTTCTTTATTTTGAGCGATAGCTTCAGATTTGCATCTGTTTATGGTACATGTAGACCAGGTATATGGATGAAAATATTAATGATAAAACGGTGCTTTTAAAGTGCTTACCACCGAAGTCTCTAAGCGCTTTATATGTATGGATATCTTAGATGCTCCAATTCAAACTATTCTCCTTTCCTTTGAATCTAAAAAAATACATTTGTGCCTTTTTGTCCATTTCAGCTGATCAGACTGGTGAACTATATGTCGGTGATGCAATCTTAAAGGTAAGAATAAGACATGATGTGAAGATGGGATATCTACCAGTCTTTGTGCCTCCTGGAATAGGGAAAGAGAAGTTTAGTAAAATGATCGTTTCCTATGTTTTAGTAGTTAAGTTTAATTGTGATAAGATAAAATCCCAGTTTGGCAAAGAATAGAGCAGTGTGATGAAAAGTTTTAGTAAAATCAACATTTTAGAATGTAGTTTGATGTGGACAGTCCTGAAAGAACGAATATCCGCACCATTAGATAAATCAGAAATAAATTTCATGTTTGGAAAAGAAAAAAGTTTGTTACAATACAATAAAGCCTACTTCTGAAGTATATTTCAAGGATCGCTTGAAGGATTTACTCTAATCATCTAATGATGGCAAAAGGTTCTGAATTTTATAGCACTTAGCAATAATTGTAAGGACGCAAGGAAATTTAGAGATATTACTACCCAAGGCATTTAATTCATGGACATATTTTAAATGAAACGTTTTAAGCAAGGACACAACCAATGTGTGTGGTTATGTGAAGAATGTTTGAAATAAAGGTGTCTTTATGGGTTAAGGAGTAATTGTCATATGAATAGGAATTTTAAGTTTAAATCTTCATTTCTGAGAATACTTTAGCAAGTAGTGAATTTGTGATTGATGTGATTATCATTCTTGATCCTCTTCTTCTTCTTCTTCTTCTTCTTCATCTTCTTCTCTTCCTTCTTCTTCTTCATCTTCTTCTCTTCCTTCTTCGTCTTCTTCTCCTCCTTCTCCTTCTTCTTCTCCTTCTTCTTCTTCTTCTTCTTCTTCTTCTTCTTCTTCTTCTTCTTCTTCTTCTTCTTCTTCTTCTTCTTCTCTTACTTCTCCTCCACTCTTCTTCTTCTTCTCCTTCTCCTTCTCCTCCTCCTCCTCCTCCTCCTCCTCCTTCTTTTTCCTTTCCTTCTTCATCTTCCTTTCATACAGGTCAATGGAATGTCAATAGAAAGGGCAACTCATGACGAAGCAGTAAGTTCATATTTTATCTTTTGAGAGCGAGAAGGGCAGTAACCCTACCCTCTGCCACAGAGTCATTGCCTTTCTAGCACTCAACATACAATTTATTGCAACACTGGAGTTTCTCTTCTTTTCTTTTTTTTTAATTATGGGGTAAAAATAAGAAGTGTTTTATTTCTCCAACTTTGATTTATTCCTTAATGTAACTGCCTTGAATGAGTAGAATTCAAATCAACAAAACAGTGATAGTCACTTAATTACAGCACACACCACTTTTTGTAGTACTTTCTTCAATCAAATAATGCCTATAGTCCAGAGAGTGTGTTCTTCTGTTGTAATATTCCTCTCTTGACGATAAGTGTGCTTTTATTTACCGGTAGTCTGTGCTCTGAGTAAGTGAGTGAGTAGGGATGGTTGAATTGAATTATGTAGTATGGATGAACAAAGAATGCAGATGCTTCTTCATTTGAAGACAACCGCGACTCTCCTTTCAATAGATTTGTAAAATTTGAGAGAGGAAATTGCATACTGCATGAGGCTGCTTTATAGCTAGTCTGTTCACATTATTGCAGCCTCAGAATTGGTCAGAATTCGCCATGCTCTGTTCTTGAACATGATCGATTGTGTAAAGCCCGTGAAGAGGCTGCTCAGTAAACATAGAATAAAAGATGCACATTATGTCCTGTATGTACACAGAAAATTGTGACTAGAATATTGTGCACATGTCTATGTGATGTGTGTTCCACTTGCCCAAGCACTGTGTTTTCGGTGTTCAGTTGAATTCAATATATTTGACAAGAGGAGTAGACATATTATGTTGAAATAAGAAAGTTTTGCAGCACATAAAAAATGAACAACGACCCCAATTTGATTGCCATTGAGACAACTTTGTTATGATTCATATGAACTAATGTGCTCGTAATCGGTTTAGGAGCTGACAACCTGAAAAAGAAGGCAAAACATTTTAAAGCAGTACATCAAGAAAAATGATGCCGTGTTCCTCAAGCATGTTTATCGCAAATGTGTAATCACCCTGCACAGTGCTTCAAAGTATTGTACAAGGGGACCATAATGAAGTAAGGTTGTGCACAACATTTTGGTAACACATAACCAAGATAAAGCAGTTATGGGAACATTACATTGTCTTTACTCTATAAGATTTTGTGCACTGTCCTTGACATTTTCTATACCATTGTCTGTATTCCCAGTGTGCTGGAAGTAGTAAAAGCACAACAATAATGGAGCCATATTTAAATGCAATCGAGTGTGCCTGGTAGCAGACAAGAATCTGGCACATCAGAATCATGAATGCTGTGTAATGATAGGAGTTGATTTAGATTGATGTGTTGTTAGAGGGAGTGGGTAGTCAGCTTCCATGTGCAGAAGGCCATAATTCGCTGACACCAGACTTGGTGGGAATACAATTAATGTGTTTAAAAGTCTGCACACAGCGAACCCGTAGGTTCATCAAGAAATACCTTTTCGTCTCTCGGAGAGTCTTTGGGTGAGGGAAAAGTGAGATAATGACTTTTCCCCTGTGGAGGAGTGAATGACGAAATACAAAGCATTACATAAGGCATTTTGGTCATAAAACTGAAGGCTAATCCTGGTGATTAAACACCTGAACGGTGTCAAATTCCCCATGAGAGCCGACTACTATGCATCTTTAAGCTTTCAGTTTTCTTGGCCTGTACAATATTGAAATTCAAAGGTTTTTTTTTTTTTTTTTTTTTTTTTTTACTTAACTCCTTTTATGCTGTAGGTTGCAAATCCCACCCATGAATCTGAGTGTTGAACAATGTCTTGAGACTGAAAATGGCTTGTTTTTAGTCTCAACGCACTCACATATACTCTCTTGGCATCTAGTTTATTCTAATAAAATTAATTTTTTTATTACAAAATTTAACATCGAAGTGAGCATAATTATAATTCAAAAAATTACGCTTGAAAGTTCATTTGATTGTTGGAACACTTGGTGGCAACTAATGAGTTAATGTTTTTAAATGGGTCTGGTTATATTAACTATTGATTGCGCACAATTTAATTACTTGGAATGGCTTTTAAATTTGTAAATAGCACCATTTTTTTTCCAAGCCTTATCTGTTTTTCAAGGTTTTGAGATGAAACATGTGGCATTTTAGCCTATAGTGCTAAACAAATTTGATTTCCAAGGTTACTTCTACTACAGTCAAACCTGCTTTGGTGACCACCTGTCTACAAGGACCACTTTTTGTGTTTCCCTTGGGTAGTCGCTATAGACAGGTTTGACTGTACTAAGATGGACTGACACAGTTGGTAAATAGATAATTGAAAGATCCCAGTTTTAGATTTATATCAATATTGCTATTTCTCGCAGGTAATAGCACTGAAGAATGCTGGGAATGAAGTTGAACTGACCGTCAGACATTTCAGAGCAGCTACACCATACCTCAAACAAGCAGGTGAGAAAACAAATAGGGCATTCCTCTAGTCCAGTCATTGCTTCATATGAACAATCTTCCTTCATTTTGCAAGCTTGAAGACAAATATCAGGAGGCGCGAAAGCTTAGTTAGTAGAGCAGTGGTCTCATTATCTGGCGACCTGGGTTTGAAACCAAGTCGATGCGCTAGTGCCCTTTGGTAAGGCATAAATCCTCATTACCAGGTCCCTCGGAGAAGACCTAAAGCCGTCGGTCCTCTGGTTGCTTACTAACAAGCATTATTGCTTTCTTAGCATTCAGGTAAAATAACCAGTACTACTACTATTACTTCTATAGTGTAGGTCCAAGTGGTTCTTTAAAAAAAGAAAAATTGTTGTATCAACAGAGAAGAATGATGTAATTTGTTAAATTCTGCCAAACTAGAGATTTATTAATGTGGGAAACACAAAAATAGTATCTACTTTAATTAAAAATCCATGTACAGCTACTTTATACTTTCATCCAACAAAAAATTATACAAAATAAGTGTTCTTTCTTGAAATATCAACAATTGTTTTCCTCCAGATTCTCTTTAAAAATCAGTTTTGAAGAAGATGCTTCAACTTCCATGGGCTTCTTAATCCTAACACGAATCAATACTTCACCGTGTTAAATTAAGTGAAAATTCTCTTGGGATGAAATTTGCATTGTTTAAAAAAAAAAAAAAAAAAAATTCTGTCCAATTATAGCCAATAAGTGACACAAAGATAAAAATTTATCTTTCTATTTGCCTGTATTTTTTCTCTACATTTTCCCTCTCTCTCTGATGCTAACTGTGTATGCCTCTCTTTGTCTCTCTCTCCCCCCCCCCTCCCTCTCTCTCTCTCTCTCTCTGTCTCTTTTGTATCTCTCAGCTAAGCTAGCAGACAGGGGGAAGTCTCCTGAAAATAACAACACAACAGAGAACAATTTAACAAATGGAGGTGAAGGCTGGCAGGTGAGTACAATTCTTAATGGTTCTCCTCTTTTGTCATTTCTTTTCATTTATTGAGTTGTAGCTGACAAAATATTTTGCTTGTGCCTGGACATGTTTAACCTCCACAAATGCAACTAAAAACTGTAATTAAGTCAATTTTCTAGATGTTACTTATTTTCATGATGTCACAGATGCAAAATGTTTTTTTAATTCACACTCATGCATTGACTTCAGTGTTCTTTTTTATTCTCATTGTTACATGGAGGAGGAGAGACCTAATGACCTTACTTTCGTCCATTTGAATTTTCTCTAGTCATAAGAATTGAAATTCTGCATGCTGTACAACAGTTTTATTATCCATGTATTTGTTATTACTTTTCCAGACAAGAAATGCATCATCAACAACAGCAACCGTTCACAATCAATCTCCCCCACCCCAGCCTAAGATGCAGATGAGATGGGTCGATATGCTCTCAATATCCTTACTCATGGCCAGGGTCACAAGATATGCAAGTGGCTCTGATAAAATCAGGTGAGTTGGCCTTGAAGTCGGGAGGAGATAAAGATTGATTTTGTTCCATTTACATCTTTGATTTCAGGAGTTATTGTGTCAGAAGTAAGTGGAATGGGGGAAGGAATGGAGTAGGAATGGGGGAGGGGAATGGAGGAGAAATGGAGGAGGAGGAGAAATGGAGGATAATCATAATGGTGATGGGTCGAAGAGTAATTGTCTGCCAGCTTAATCGGTCACAGTTTCTTATAAGACAGGGCTCTAATTATGTCTTTCCCATTCTACTATAGATTTTCATTCATCCTTCAAAAATAAGTCCTTATCCTCTTAAGATAAGTCCTATCATTTTTAGCCTCAGTTCATATTTTTTTCTCTGATAGCATTAGTTTGATTTGACTCAGCACTATTTCAGCAAAGGCTGTCCAGGTGTTGACAAAATATCTTGATAAATATGGCAGGGTAAAAAAGGAATAACTTTTCAAAAATATTTCATATCTCATGAAAACGATCATTGTACCCATTTCACATGTACAGGCCGAATACGTTCGAGGTGGTAGGTGTGGACGGGACATCGTCAGGAAAACTTCTCTGCCAAAGTTCAACGGAGCTCATTGATTGGCTCAAGGTCATCAACTCAAGTGTAGCAACTCTAAACGCCCAGTCAGTGAGTATAGAAACACCAGTCAAACCTGCTACAATGGTACCGAGCTAGGAAAGCCACCTGTTTATAGTGGTTACCGGGGGTACTTTATTTCTTCACATCAAAAATTGTAGCGAAAAATGATATCTTTATCTCAAAGAGAGGGCTCTTCATTTCAATCCAAAGCAATTGCATATTAATATGATAATAGAGAAATAAGAACAATGAAAATCAGAAATTCAAATATTTTTTTTTGGAGGGGGGGGGGGGTCATAATTTATTATCCTTGTAGCTTTTTCTGGGCACAGAAATTCTATTGTATGTAAATGTTATGGCTGTGCAGAAATAAAATGTAGTTCTGCATTTGGTCTCTCAGTCACTTTAATTGGATTGCTCCTATTCAATTGACGATAATAAAATGTAAAGCGATCTCACATTTATGATGTTTTCATTTTTTCTATCTCCTTTAGATGAAGCTGTCTAATGATCTTTTACCTCCTGTAGACCAAGTAAGTCTAGAATCTATGGAATTTTATTTGCAATTCTACCTTGATCCTGTGAACTAGCACAGCTCCTTTATACTCTGCCATTGTCTGAAGTTGAGCTTGTGGTTGAAACTGGCATATTTCATGAGCTGCAGCATGAAAAGCTTCAAAAATTCCTCTTCATAAAGAGGAAGTAAACTGGAGGTGAAATGTGCTATCATTTTAATTTTATAAATGGACAAGTATGCACAAAGTAGATGATTTTTCACATGGAGAAACAAAAATCACATTAAAAATATGGATTTCTATGTTCTTTCATTGGTTGGGAGTAAGAATATTTATGTACATCAAAGGCGTCATATTCAGGTGTAGCTTATTCTGTTTTAATTCGGTTGTGAGAAAATGGATATGATGAAATGACTGTTTTTAGAGTTTAAGTGATAAAAGAAAAAAAGTGCTTTGTCATTATTCAAGGCCTAATCTCTGTTATTTTTTTCTCTCTCCCCTTTTCTCTCTTCCCCTCTCTCTCTTTCTTTCTTTCTCTCTTTCTTTCTCTCTACCACTTTCTCTTTCTTTCTCTGACCACTGTCTGTAATTCTCTATCATTTTCATCTCCGTCTGGCAGATCATGCACTTTGGCTGGGTGGAAGAGAGACTCGCAAGCAACTCACATCATAACATATGGAAGCCTAAATTCTTGGCAATAAGAGGGGCTGATGCCCTCATCTTTGAATCACCTCCTGTAAGTGTACTGAACCTGAATAACTTACCACTAGCTTTGTCCAAAGATCAACTTATTTGACTGTTACTTTTATTATAACGGCTTTGTACATGGCACTCAATATTTTTCACACTGTGACCCTCATAGCGCTTAGACATTATTTTTCTGCTGCCAAAGTGCTAGTGCTCAAGAAAATCAGGTACCCGTATACACCTGGATGGAGAGTGGCAAATGTAGATTAATGTCTCGCCAACAGATATTAGTGCTGGCTGTGGCATTCATTTAGATTTACAACCTTTAAACTTGATAACCTTGATATTAGCCAGTAGATCATGTTTAACTTGAATTGGATGTCTGGATTTGTATCATTTATGCTTGCATGCTGTACGACTATTTTACATCAGGAACTCTGCAGAGTAGTAGTGTCACATTCCTGGATGGGCCCCATTTCACAAAACTTGTCATCAGTGACAAATGACAGTTTTTGTTATAAGCTAGTGAAATCCTTGCTTCTAATTGGGGTTAATTGGTTATCAGCAGATTTGACACTAGTTTTTGTAATTTGTCATTGAAAAAAGGCTTTGAGAAACGGGTCCCTAATTCTTTTGGGGGCCAGTGACATATCTACGAAACACTATTAAACAATTATTTTTGTTGTTTTTGTTTGTAAAGGTGAACCCCAGGGACTGGATTAGGTGTGAGAGAAGTTACAAGCTCTTTGAAACTGTGTCAAGAATATTCAAGGTAGAGTATCCTTAAAGCCCCACTGTCTTACTTGTAGCTACTTGCTCCTTCTATATAGAAAACTTCCCCAATTGGTGCCTGTTGGTCCCCCATGATCCTCTTTTTCTTATGTTAGGTGAGAGCTGAGTTGATGAGATAGCCACCTGGCAGTGACATTCCTGGGTGATCTAAACCTTCCTAGCCAAACTAGTACAGATGGGCTTTAAAGTAAGACTGGTTATGAGAGTATGACATTGTGTGATACAGGTATGCATGCTGATGTGAACAGGTCCTTGATATCAAAGACTTGCTATGAGAGTGTGACATTGTGTTAATACAGGTATGCATGCTGATGTGAACAGGTACTTAATAGTAAAGACTTGCTATGAGAGTATGACATTGTTTCAATACAGGTATGCATGCTGATGTGAACAGGTACTTAATAGTAAAGACTTGCTATGAGAGTGTGACATTGTGTTAATACAGGTATGCATGCTGATGTGAACAGGTACTTAATAGTAAAGACTTGCTATGAGAGTATGACATTGTGTTAATACAGGTTTGCATGCTGATGTGAACAGGTACTTAATAGTAAAGACTTGCTATGAGAGTATGACATTGTTTCAATACAGGTTTGCATGCTGATGTGAACAGGTACTTAATAGTAAAGACTTGCTATGAGAGTGTGACATTGTGTTAATACAGGTTTGCATGCTGATGTGAACAGGTACTTAATAGTAAAGACTTGCTATGAGAGTATGACATTGTTTCAATACAGGTATGCATGCTGATGTGAACAGGTACTTAATAGTAAAGACTTGCTATGAGAGTGTGACATTGTGTTAATACAGGTATGCATGCTGATGTGAACAGGTACTTAATAGTAAAGACTTGCTATGAGAGTATGACATTGTTTCAATACAGGTATGCATGCTGATGTGAACAGGTACTTAATAGTAAAGACTTGCTATGAGAGTATGACATTGTGTTAATACAGGTTTGCATGCTGATGTGAACAGGTACTTAATAGTAAAGACTTGCTATGAGAGTGTGACATTGTGTTAATACAGGTTTGCATGCTGATGTGAACAGGTACTTAATAGTAAAGACTTGCTATGAGAGTATGACATTGTTTCAATACAGGTTTGCATGCTGATGTGAACAGGTACTTAATAGTAAAGACTTGCTATGAGAGTGTGACATTGTGTTAATACAGGTTTGCATGCTGATGTGAACAGGTACTTAATAGTAAAGACTTGCTATGAGAGTATGACATTGTTTCAATACAGGTATGCATGCTGATGTGAACAGGTACTTAATAGTAAAGACTTGCTATGAGAGTGTGACATTGTGTTAATACAGGAATGCATGCTGATGTGAACAGGTACTTAATAGTAAAGACTTGCTATGAGAGTATGACATTGTTTCAATACAGGTATGCATGCTGATGTGAACAGGTACTTAATAGTAAAGACTTGCTATGAGAGTGTGACATTGTGTTAATACAGGTATGCATGCTGATGTGAACAGGTACTTAATAGTAAAGACTTGCTATGAGAGTATGACATTGTTTCAATACAGGTATGCATGCTGATGTGAACAGGTACTTAATAGTAAAGACTTGCTATGAGAGTGTGACATTGTGTTAATACAGGTATGCATGCTGATGTGAACAGGTACTTAATAGTAAAGACTTGCTATGAGAGTATGACATTGTTTCAATACAGGTATGCATGCTGATGTGAACAGGTACTTAATAGTAAAGACTTGCTATGAGAGTGTGACATTGTGTTAATACAGGTATGCATGCTGATGTGAACAGGTACTTAATAGTAAAGACTTGCTATGAGAGTATGACATTGTTTCAATACAGGTATGCATGCTGATGTGAACAGGTACTTAATAGTAAAGACTTGCTATGAGAGTGTGACATTGTGTTAATACAGGTTTGCATGCTGATGTGAACAGGTACTTGATAGTTATGCATCCATTAAATAACCTGAACAAACATATCCAGATTCAATTCAAACATCTCTAACTCTTTTGAAAAGTACATGTAGGTTCATATGAAAACAAAAGCATAACCAAAGTGACACGATGCTTGAAAATTTACAAAGATATTCAAAGGATGTGGGGAAAAGAAAGAGTTTAGAACAAAACATTGGCTACGACGAATGTGAAGACCAGGTGCAAAAGTTAACTACTGCAAGAATGTTGTTGACATGAGAAAAAGTAGAAAGGCAAAATGGCGGTTATACGAAAAACTACAAATGTACCATTATTGGTTTCAATAAGATGGATAAAGAAGGAAAGAAGTATAAAGAGTGTCAGAGCTAAGTATGAGCCAAGAGACAGGTGCAGAAGATGAGTCTTTGATTGTTCATATACCCATCAACCACCAATTATTTTACCCAGGATTCTGAGCTTCAAGACGACCGCGCCCATTGCTTCCTCCTCCAGTCCGGGGCGGAGGACCATCATTATCTCAGCGTAGAGAACAGGAGTGAGTTAAACGTCTGGCAGAGTGCAGTCCTCAGAGCAACTCATGCATCAGTCAGCAAACTTTGTGTAAGTTTTAATTTTCTAGTTATTTCTCTAGTTATTTCTTTGATCACTAAGATATTGCCAGATTTAGATGCTTGCTTCTTATTTAACAAGTTTTTAATAATTGCATTTTTGTTTAAAGATGATAGAATATCAAACAGCAGACTCACGGTCACCCCATATACTAAAGCCAATAAAAGTTAACATAATGAAGAGTACAAGACAAATGCTCCTGTATATCTCTTTTCAATTTTGTTCTTCAATTAAAATGAATAAATTAACAAGCATGAAAAACATGTTGGTATCACTGTCATTTTGTGTGGTATCTGACTGAAGAGAATAAATTGAGATTATTGTGATCATGGTTCTGTTGCAGCTAAGATGGAGTTCACTCTTGAGATTAGAAAATGTAGTATGGTTTCAATAATGTTATCAGCTTAAGGCATCTCACCATTTTTGGATGGTTAAATTTGAAGATGTAGCGTTTGTAGAGTTTGTTTTTAAAGCAATAGTTTTTAGAGTAACAGCTGAAGATCAATTTAGTGTCTAAGCATTTAATTTTGTTCACACTTTCATTTTAAGTTAAATTATTTACACATATCTTCAGTATAAGATGGGCTTTGAATGTTTTGTTGCTTTTTTTTTGCCAACAGACCAAGACATATGGATGTACATGGAGGAAGAGGGTCGTTGGTTTGACCCTTGACCTAGATACTGGTTTCACACTGTTCGATGCACACAACAAGGTAAATGAGGTCATTTGGTACAATGTATAGTGTTATGCATTGTACCTGTCATTTATAGTGGGAATTATCAGAAATTTTCTTATTCTAAACTAAACTTTGTGAATCACATTGATTATAGCAGTGGTTTTAACTGTGAGGATAGAGCAAGCTACACAACTGACACCTGTGATAATGGTGGTGAAGACCAATGATTATGAAAACGACATGAATATAGATACCAGGTATATGGTAGTAAACATAGATGCCACAACTTTGCATGAAAAAAATGCCAATAACTACCCCTTAGTGAATTTTTTCTAGGACCATTACCCCTGCAATAAAGCTTGAGTAGGGGTTTGTTTTCATCATACTAAAAATAACAATATCAGAAGAACAACAAAAACAGTCTACCAATCTTATAAATTCATTACTTGTATAGCCTTGAATAAAGATTTTGCTTTGTATGATTTTTATTTTTATTTCAATAATGTCATTCAGGCTCTGTTATGGAGATACCGTTTCTCACAACTCAAGAATTCCTCAGATGACGGCAACGCAAAGGTCAAACTCCAATTCACTAATGCCAACTCCGGTCAGCTTGAGATGCAGGTATATATCTTTCATTCATTCATTGTTTTAATACTCTAATTCACCATCTTTTGTTTGTAATGATGATAATAATAGGTCCATTTATATAGCGCAGCTACTCTATGAATATACTCTACTGCGCTTACCGTAATACAAAGTATCATATTACCCCGGTTGTAGCCATTATAAGGTTCTAAAACCTTCTTCCTACCGGGTACCCATTTACTTCACCTGGGTGGAGAGTGGCAAATGTAGATGAATGTATTTAGTAACATATACCAAATGACCATTGTGACTCTTGCAATATAATATGTGTTTAATGAGCAAAATAAATTTTTAGGCAATCTTTTGTTGGAGATTTTAAAAAGAAATTAGTTCCATCTAATTATTTCATTTCATGAAATGGTCATTCAATTTGAAAATAAGAAAACTGTTACTGCTGATAGTGAACCTGGTGTGTAATTCTAAAATGTAATGACTTGGAAGAGACACATATACAAATACAGATATATCCCTTCTAACATTGCTGCCAACCATTCCATCACCCTTCCCAGAAGTTATTTTTTAACCATTTGATCTTCTAAGTGTAATCATCAGGTTTGTAAACAAAGTGTTTTTTTATTTTATTTGTGACATATAATGACAGCTGATTCACAATGAAACAAGCAATAGTTTTGCACAGTTTGTACAATGAAGAAAAAAAAAAGGAGCTGAATAATTGTAAAACAATAAAGCAGAGCTGCCAACTAGTACAGATTTCCCGTAATTGGTACGGAAATTAACGACCATTACGGAATGTTGTTTAAAATTACGGATTTAATTTTTATTTATTTTTTTTTATTTTTTTATATATTATTTTTTTGTCCCCATTTTTCCTGGAAGACTGTGTTGTGATGATATGAAACTCATTATTTAACAACTTTGTGTGACTAAAATCACCAACAATTTCAGATAATCATGTGTCTGTGCAATGTTGGCGTGCCGTTTTTATTAGAGTCATAGTGCCGCATAGGAAATTACTGATTTATACCCAAACCTACTGATTTTGAGCCTTGTGATTACTGATTTTCTGTTCTGGAGGTTGGCAGCTCTGATAAAGAGATTTCATTTAACTGTGCCCAAACGTATTAAACATTGGAAACTAATTGTTTGGTCCTTGGGTTTTTCTTTTTTTCTTCATTTTCCAATTATTTCTGTTTTCCCTTACAGGAGTTGGAGTGCCCGAACCTTCGCAAACTTCTTCATTGTATGCATGCCTTCCTAGCAAGTAAACTTGCTGCCATAGACCCCAAATTCCTTCGCAGTACAACTCAGCTCCCATGCGACTCATGACAGTTTGAAAGGGCACACAGAATCAAATTATGAAAATGTTATTATGTGATTCATACTTTTGAAGATGTAATGTTTTCTCTCTCTTTCTTCTTCGCTCCCTTGTTCTCTCTCTCTCCCCCTAATTTCCATCTCTTCTTTCTATCCTTTCCTTCCAGTATTTCTACCCCTCTCTTAATTGGTCTTGAATAGAATTAACACTGACAATATAAATTATTTAGTTCATTTGTAAAAATATCACTTCATGACATTTTACTATTCCTACTTTGAGCACAATATTCTTGTTTATTTTACTTTTACCTCAAAAAAGCACAACTCAAAAATGTGTGCCAGCTGAATTTTGTTGTCAGCCTTTTATATGCTAGTTACTTAGTTGTTAGTAGTTCCAACTCGCAGTGCTTCATACCGACCTACGTCTCATGATATGTCGGGTATTAAACCATGTGAACATTTCTTATTTTGCAATTTCATGCAAACTAGTATGCGAAATTAAATACCTAAGGGGTATGAAAGATCTCAAGAGTATGTAAAAAGTCAGCTGAAACAACGACCAGTGCTGTTTTAGGATTAAACAATTTCAGCTTCAACTGTGTGCTACATGTACTAACAAAGTGTATTATTGTATCCCATATTTTGGATTAATAGACTATTTTCAAAGTCCTTTCAAATTTTTTAAAATTTACCTAGCAACAAGCTATTTCATTCACCTGTTATTTATTATTGTATCTCTATAGTAACAGTTCAAATTGTATACATCAGTTATTGCTAGGTCAGGCAGGTATCATGGCTTACCCTACCTAACAACACATACTGTTTGCAATTTGCATTCTGACAATGGAAATTTAGTAATTTGTAACAGGTGGATGAAATAGTTCGCAACAAGGTACTAGATGGTAAACAAATTCGATGAGATTACGAAAAATGGCCTATTAAAGCACTGATGTGTTTGCTATATTGAGGCTGGTATAGGAATTACATGCTGCATCTGTCTGCAAGATGGTGAAAATTGTTATCATTTTCTGACGTTAATTTTAGTTAGGATGACTTGAAATGATGAAAAAAAGACAATTTTAGTTGAGAGGTCAAATTTTATCACTCACATAATCCCCAGAGTCCTTTCTTCTAAAATAATGCTCGTATTCAAATTCGCCATTTCTTATTAGAAAAATTATTATTACTTTTGTAGTAGTAAAATTATAAATGGTAAAATCATTGAACTTCTTGGTCATTTACAGAGCAAGAATTCACCGGACATGTTAAAAGCAGTATTCCATTTATATACTAAGTAGTATTCATCTTTTCTATTTCTTTCATAGATAACTGTACTTAATTTACTTTTGAAATATTTTGCATAACTTAGGAATCATGAAATAGTGGCTGTAAGTATTTCCACCCCCCCCCCCCCGCCCACTCCCTCCAGGAAAACATAACATGTTTTACTTTGAAATATGAGAATGATATGATCATGTCAAACTATTGTAAGTTGTGAGACAATAATTTGTTAGCCTTTATTGAAGAGAGCTTTGATACGAGTGTATATATTTAATGAATGAGATCAAGAGAAGTGATGGCCTTGAAATAATATTTTACCTGTACAGTGTACAGTTTTCTTTGCTTTTCAAAGACGGGAGGCTCTTTTTTTCCCTGAAGGTTCTCGTAGTTCTGAAAAACACACATTTTCCATATCATGGGGTTGATAATTCCGATCATTTATTGTGTTATTTTAAATTCCGAAAGTGAAATAGGGTTCATTATTCGGAAGGTATGTAATTCCAAAAACAAAGTACCATTTGTAATTCTGAAAGTAGAATAGATTTCATTATTCTGAAAACAAAAGAAAGGTTTGTTTTTCCAAAATTGATAATCCAAAGGTTAAAAATTCTGAAAAACAATGCAGGGTTCTTTCTATGTCATTTTCAGAACTGAACCTTTAGAAAAAAAAAATCTTTTTTTTCTTCAGAAATACGTACCTTCAGAATTATGAACCTTTGGCAGCAAACAGAATGCAACAATCACAGATATTTAAAGACCACATATGGACACAGAGAACTGTTACTGAATGATATAATATATAGGAAGGACTGACTTTGAATTGGAGATAATGATAAATTGAAATATACTTGATCTACTTACTGGTCTACTTAAGCCATTAATATGTAAGCCAACTAAAAACATTTGAAGCTTTATTTAGAAAAATGATAACAAATATATGTTTCCAATGTTTATTATTTTAGAATTCATGGGAATTAAAAAGAAGTGCTACATGTATTTGTGTTGGTTTTTCTTTTTGAACTCCAAATTTACATTGAAGTCTTAATTGAAATGTTTAGAAATAAGATATAAAAAATTAGTGGATTTTGAAGAAACCTCTTTCAAATTTATTAACTGATTCTGATGTATATTTATATATTTTGGATGTTGTATATAATGATAGAATTTTATTATGCACTCAGATAAGTTAGTATGACATTTTTTCATTGTATTTTGAAATATCCAATAAAGTGTGTTCACTATGGCGTAACATTCTTTGTGTTTGGTCAAAAAAGTAAATTACTGTAAACATCAACTCAAGACTCTGTTGTCTGCCTGAAGAGTAGTACCGGTACATGTGATTGTTTTGGGACACAGAGCCCAAGTCTACCAAAGGTTATTTCATATTTCAAACTTTGCTGAATTGAATACTTCACCATTTTATCTTTGTATGTACTGTTCAGAAAAGAGTTACTGCAATTTGATCCTATTTCAAATTTTGCACCATGAGACAGGAAGGACCGTGTTGTTTTGCACTTTGTTTATTTTGGGATGTTTGTATTGACATGAAATTCATTGCAATAATTCGTGTTTTCTCTTTGAGACCACCATAGTTTGTGATGTGTTATTCATGTATTTTTATTGATGTGCACGCTGAATGTGAAAGGGTCATGTGATCTTGATTTGAGAATTGATTCAATGTTTTGATACTAATCACTGTACAGTAAGCTTGATTTCACCAAAGTGGTTTTAATGAATTGTCTGACATTTAAAGATAAAGTTGAGTTCTGGTCATGCGATTGCATTGTGAAAGAAACGTTGTGGAATCGATCAGAAAAGGTTGATCATCTAGCATATAAGTTTTGCTGTGTATTGCAAGGTTCTGGAATCATCAAAATGATAAGAAATTTGGCCCAGTCTTGGTTAAGTTACAAGCACTGTACACAGAAAGATGTATATGGGACTATGCGATTAATTATTATGTCTATCCGGACTGGATGGATATAATAATTTACCAAATATATCAATTAGTAGGCGGTTTCCCAGGAAAATTTGTATCAACACGTATTATTCGAAACATATTCTTTCACTTGATTGGTAATAAGAGCTTCCATTTCATTTTTTGAGAGGGAGACATTTCCAAAACTGGTCTTTACCTTTAAATCTAAATTCATTCTGCAGATGCTTAGGCTCAGATTTGAACCATAAACATGGCACATTTAGAACAGTAGCCTTCTGCATAAAGCAGCCCAATACCTGCATGAAAGAAATAAAGATGGCATGGATAACCTTTTCACACAGTTCTATCCCTATAGACCTTACAAAGTGTGTTGTATTTATGCTCTCCTTGCTTTCTTCAGGAGTTAATCTACAGTTAGGTAATATTTATTTTCTGGAATGAATAAGAAGATAACGGTCACATAACTGCATAATATCAATTCAAAGTCTGTTAACATATGCTCACAATATGCTATTTATTTTTGTTATTAGCATTCAATATTGTAGTTGAAAGAAAGACAGAATCCATAGTGAAGATACACATGAGCAATTGACACTTTAAAATATTTGTACGTAACGTTAGCATTTCATGATGTGCCATGTACTTTTTCTTGATTGAATTGTCTGTTAAAATACTATGCTCATAATGTGATGTTTACTTCACAGTACACAAACTATATAATTGATAAATGAAAGTGAGAATCTTAAACAACTGTTGACCCTTTGAAATATACGTAATGGGTATTTTGGGATGTGCCGAAGCTACATTTATGTTGGATGTAAGGTTGATAAACTTCCACAAAATAAGGCAATTACTAACAATCATATTACCATTCAGTGGTTAAGTTTAGAGTACTTGTCATGTACGACATGATTATTTAAAAAAGCCATAGTGCTATATATTGTCAGGGACAGATTTAGATCTACCAAAACAGTGCTTTTCTCTAGTGGACTATTAAAAAAGTGTGCTATGTTACCGTATGTGTTTTAGCTTATGTATGTACCCACCTATTTAGTTTACTGTATGTTGAACTGATTGCTACCATTTAGTTTTATGTTTATAAAAAAATTATATATATATTTATGTATCGCTTTCATAGGAACATAGTTTCCTTGTCATGCATCATTTTTTTTATTTTTTGTCTGTATCGTATTCATTTAGTTACAATTAAGTTGTATTAGGTTTGTTTTTCTACCCATATATCTTTTAAATATCAGTTGTATTGGGGGAAATATGATGTTTTGTGAATATTTAGTTTTGTCATTTTATTCTTGTTTAGTTGAAATTAAAACTTCAGGTTACTTAAATGTTTTTTAATAATTTATTTGCATACTTACCTCAACAAACTTGGTAACAAACTCTTAAAAATAACTGATCCAAGTATAAAGAACAATTTTGTTTGCATCACATATATAGATTTTATGTACATCTTGATCAGTGATACCATTTTTCTGCTTTGGATATTTTCAGAATAACTTGTTTGAGAATGAATGACTGCAGGGGAGAAGTAGTCAGACATTTGTGCCCCCCCCCCCCATTCTCTCTTTCTCTCTCTCCCGCTCTCTCTCTCTCTCTCTCTCTCCCCCCCCCCCCTCTCGCTCTCTCTCTCGCTTTCTCTTTCACTTTCTCTCTCTTCACTTTTTTAATTAAGGTTTAGTTCATTCTTCTTGTTTATCTTTCCTTTCCATTTCATTCGTCTCCTGTTCATTTCAATTGATGATAGTCTATTGTTTCTTTTTCTATTCCTTTATTTCTTTTACTCTGAATCACCTGGTTTCACATTTGTGTATGTCATAATTTTATTTTCATTTCCCCTCATCATTTCTTAGTCTTTTGTCTTCCTTTCTTTAATCTTGTCTAGCTAGTTAATCTACTTCCACTGCAACTGTTCTGTTTATTCACTAAAATATTTGTTTAGACACTATTACAAATATGATCTCACTTGACAACATTGCCACTGATATGTGATTCAATTTATAATGAAGAACATCCATACATTTTATCTCAATTTTCAATTTCAAATTCTTTGTAATTAGATGGTTTCCAACAAAAATGAATAGCAGGTAAATCGTATCAGTCAGCTTGTAAATCATGGTCACACTTTGTATGTAAAATAAGTACATGCACAATGTAGGTGTGAATATTTTGCACTGAGAAAATGCTATTTTGTGAGAAGAAGAAATATTTGTTTGTTTTTTAACTAGACATTGATGAATATTTATGAAGGATGCACCAAGTTAATGCAATGGTTTATACAGCTATGTTGCTGTAACACACTTTTCATTGTAATAAAAATGGAAGAAACTTTTAAGCTGGTTTGACAGTGACTTTTTATTAACCGTTTGTCTTCTTAACATGTAGTCAGGAATCAAGAGAAATAGAAATGAGAGAGTTTGGGAGGAGAGTAGATGAGACTATACGAGATGATCGAGAAGG
>JAVYIG010008649.1:0-87074 GCA_035222895.1 Strongylocentrotus droebachiensis | reverse complement strand
CTGAAAAAAAACATATATTACTGAAGTAAAATGATGCTAAAAGTTTGATTATAATCAAAACCATGGTATTTTAAAATTTTATTTGTGCGAGAACATTATGTTGGTATGGCAACTTTATGGCGGAATTTGATATGTCAGAAAACTATACTTGAAAAGGTTGCCATAAAAACACTATAGTCCAAACATCAAAGTAGGTAGATGCTTGGTTTTAAAACGCTATTATAATGTGCATGGGCTAATAATATTACAAATATATCCTTTCCCTTTATATAGACAAATAATAATCTATTCTCTCTTCGTTTGTTCATTTGTTTGTTTATTTGTACATACACGATGTCTCTAAGCGCTTTACAGATGTATTATTATCCCGGTCATCGGATTTAGGCTTGCCCGCACGCACACAGTGTATGCACATACTCCACTCCCTGAGGAGCATTCCAGCCAGGCCATTCCGGTGACATAACTATCCCGACTCTACTAGCTATGGTTTAACTATATGTCGATTGCAATCTAAACATGTCTCGAAAATTGAAAGTTTTCTAATATTAATCTTCAGATAACAAAAAAAAAATACATTTGTTCAGCTATCATGTTATCAATATGTGTTGCTCTTTTGTTGCTGTTGTTGTTGTTGATGTTGTTGTTGCTGCTGCTGCTGTTTTTTTTTTCTTCAAACCACGACAGATTAAAACTTTTTAGGGCTTTACAAAAATCTGTTCTCATCCTAATTCACTGCCAGATCCAAGAGGAGACTCAGTCTTCTAAAAGAAAATGACGAAGTTGATGCATCAACTACGACCGGTCAACCAAAACAATTTGCGAACGCCGGATTTCAGGAAATTGCGTTGTCGAGTATTGCTGAAGACATTGACGATGTTGATTTCCCGTATGAGAACCTCGTTTTGGAAGGCGGTGGCAGCCAGGGAAATGCTTATATTGGCGCCATAATGGTGAGAAGCGAATAAATATTCCTACTACTATAGAACTACCTCTACCAGTACTATACTACTAGTACTACTACTATTAGGTTTTCCTGTCCATTTTAACACTTTGTTTCAATCAGTGCTCTTGTCATTTTATTTCGTCCGAAAACTTCCTAATTTTGCACGTCTCATAGTCAATTTCGTCATTGATAATTCATTTTCTAATCATTTTCATAATTTCGTATCCAATTTCGTTATTTAAAAGTCAAATCGATCTCGTCATCCCCGGCTGCCAACGGAAAATTGCGTCATTTTGCAATCGACGTCGTCAAAGCGTCATTCGAATTCGTCATTCGTCTTGTCTATGCGATGGATTTTAATGAAACTTCCTTGGTATTGATTTCACATTGAATTCGACTGTTACATTCTGCAGCGGACCGCCGGTTGAGACGAATTCGAACGAAATTTGACAAAAATTGGACAAGTGTTGAAATTCTTTTAAAATGACCCATAAATGCCAACAAACTATTGCCAATGTTATCAGAACTCTTGCACTCTCTTTAATTCTTTGTATCAAATAGGAGTTGGAGCGACTTAACTTCTTGAGCAAGATTCGTCGTTTCGCTGGTTCCAGCGTTGGTTCGCTGACAGCTGCTTATCTTGCCGTAGGCCACGGGACCAGCAAATTTCTCTCCATGATAAAAGATGGACCTCAATTCGAAGACCTCTTGGGTGAGAACAAAATTAGAGTATTTACACGTACGATCGCAATGTCTTTCGAGAAATCAACTTCAAGCGGTTTCAATAGCCTAGTCCGGCATTTTCCGGAGGATATTTGCGAACATTACAGTGACGTATTGCGTTATTCCAACATTGCCCCCCCCCCCCCCTGTTAATATCCCGAACGTATTTGCGGTCGTGTAAGATAAACAAATATAAAATAAAATCGAATCGATTCTAGGGAAATATATAATAGTGATAAAATATGCAGTGGTATAGCTACAGGGGCACATGGGATCATGCCCCCCCCCCCCACCATCAAATGGAAGTAAAAACAGCAAGACACAAGGGGAAAAGAGAAGTGGGTGAACCGGAAGGGAAACATGACCAAAATACACTACGATCTCCTCCTATAACCCCTCTCTTAGTTGATAACCGTATTAATTTGCAAACAAGCGTGTGCCCCATACATTTCCGGAATCACGCTTCGCCACTGAAAATAGGCACCACGTACCGCAGGTTGTGATTTTTTTTTTATGTAGGCAGGAATGAAGGGCTAGGAGTGTTAGCTGCATTCACCTAGGTTAGCTAACCCCTTTGAAAATTGCCCCAGTGGCCCACAACCCTCGTAGAATTCCCCGCAATTATGCTTAGAGTTGTTTGAAGGGTAATTGGGTGTGATTACTTAAAGGATTATGTCTTTAACCAGAACCTGTCCGGCGAAAGTCGTCCGGATGAGTGTTTAAGCTGTAATTGAACGGGGGAGGGGTATTCGTCTGGGAAAGTTATCATGAGTGTGTAGTCCGGTTGCATGAGTCGTCCAGATCGGTCCTAGTACCTCCATCAAACCGCCAAATCGACCGATGCTTGGATATGGAGATAGTGTACTTTCTTGTGCAGTCTGATGGCTGTCTCGATGGTGTGACAAAGGCATTGGGTAGTGTGGCCAATGCACGAATTTTATACATATTCCAGAATATGGAAATGTGCGTAAAGTTGGAGTCAAAAGTAGTTTTTAAGACAAAGATAACAATTGAATAAACCAGCCAAGTATGGCATAATTGCAGCACTGCATGTATTTTTCGTTTTCTAGAATTTTCTGAGTTGGTTAATGAGTGGGCGATGTGCGTGATCCGCAAGATGATTTAAAAGCATCACGTCATAATAAGGGACAACGACAAAATAAACAATCACAATATACTCATTATTTATTCCTCCTCATGTGGTTTCTCTTATTGAAGACGCACCTTGTGGAAAATGCAGCCTGGTGCCCAACCTCTTTAAGTACATGGGATGGCATCCCGGAAGGACAGCCTATCAGTCTTTCGGTGAGGGCATTGCTGAAAAGCTAGGAGACCCAAACGCCACATTCAAGGTAAGTCGGCCGTTGTACAATACTTTTTCCTTCGACAATTGCTCTACGATCATTTCCGAATTCCTTAAAAGTCTACCACATACTATCCGATCTGACTATGATCCAATTTTTGAAGAATTTGCAGTAGCATTCAAATTCTAAGTTCCTAATTATTGATGATCTGAATATTCATATGATTTAAATTTAAATTAAAACGGATTTCAAGCTTGCTTGGAGGAGAAAGGGCTACTTCGGCTCAATTTGATGCCAATTCAGTTTTAGAACCTGAATCAAGAAGGTGATTGTTGTTGTGTGTGTTTTTTGTAGGTCTATATATCTAAAGTTGGTGCCATTTCTTCGAAAAATAGGATCGCATGAAGATCGTATAATTTGCGGTGGGCTTAACTGGGCTCAACAATAAACCGTACCCTACTATAAATCTAACCCCCCAAAACCTAAAAGCAAACCCAAGCCCTAACCCTAACCGGAGGGGCAACCATGGCGTATTAAAAAAGCCAGTTGTGCACGTAGGCCTAATTTAAAAGCGAGTTTTAGCTAGCTCAGCGACGGAAAGACCTTCTACGGCGCAGGAGCATTCAATGTTCAAGCTTATTGTAACGAGGGCGGTCTGTGTGCGACGACCGTTACCCTGAGTGCCCCTGCGTCGTAGAAGGTCTGGCCGTCTCTGAGCGAAAACTCGCTAGTACCTCCGCGGTCACTCCACTGTAACTATAGTAGCTTCTAGATTTTGCACACGAACCGCAGATTCTCCATCCACGTTGAGCCTGCGAAAACTCACTAATATTATGTGGCAAGGACATTACAATGGTGATGCGCACACCGAGACGCGCATAGTACAATACACCAGTTTACAGTTGTATCAGTGCGCATGCGCAGACATGGGCGCCATTTTAACACACGAACCGCAGATTCTCCGTCCACGTTGAGCCTGCGAAAACTCCCTAATATTATGTGGCAAGGACATTACAATGGTGATGCGCACACTGAGACGCGCATAGTACAATACACCAGTTTACAGTTGTATCAGTGCGTATGCGCAGACATGGGCGCCATTTTAAATGGTGAGTAAACAAAGCCAATGACCTAGAGGTCATGGATTTATGCGTTAATTAAGATTGCGCCCATGCAAATTATGATGATATCACTGCCTGCGCGCACATCATCCTGCACATCATCCTCCTGCATCATCCTGCACATCATCCTGCATCATCATCCTGCATCATCCTGCATCCTGCATACCTGCATGCCTGGAAGATCCTACAGGAGTGAAATACAGAGGAAACTTATCTCAGACAATCAACGGTCATACTTGTCAAGCGTGGACCTCTCAGGATCCCCATCAACACACTAGGACTCCAGCTAACTACCCTAACGCGGGACTAGATGAAAACTATTGCAGAAACCCCGATAATGAGGACACGCCACCAATCCTGAGATAAGATGGAAGTATTGTGCCGTAGGTTATCTTGACCCCAGATGCCAAGATTATGAGTCAACTACTCAACCTCTTGAAACAACAACTGCTCCACCGGGATCAACCACTCAACCTCCTGAGACAACAACTGTCCCACCAGGATCAACTACTCAACCTCCTGAAACAACAACTTCTCCGCCGGGATCAACTACTCAACCTCCTGAAACAACCACTGCCCCACCAGGATCCACAACTCAACCTCTCGAAACAACAACTGCCCCACCAGGAACAACTACTCAACCTCTTGAAACAACAACTATTCAAGAGCCAACCTCATCCCATCCACCAACAACCGTTAATCATAGGCATTTAAGTATTTCCAATCACTTTTTTCCTATCCGTTTCCTTTTTTCAAGGATCACATTCTCATACTAATGTTATAACATGTAATCCTTGCATATTAAAAAGCAAGTATTTGAAGTGTTCTTTTCCAAAACAAAGACAAAAGAAACATTGCCGTTTTTCTGGGCTGTCGCCACGGCAAACATTAACTTTGCCTTATATAATTACCTTTGCCTTATTTGTTACCGTTTTGGCACGAAAGATAGTTTGAGAAATAGATTGGGATCTATCGGTGTTAACTAGCATATTTCTCCCCTGTGCATCGTTTCAACGTGTACAAAATTGTAAAATCCACTCAGACTAATACTGGATACATGCTCACGAAAGTTATGTAATATTATACAACAATTTTACCTAAGATACATTCTATTGAACACAGCTTCATGAACATGAGTTTCATTACTTGTTTGTATGCCCTACCTTTCGTTCAGAAAGAAAATTGTTCATCGATAAATATTTTATTGAAAGACCAAATACACTAAAAATGGGTCAGCTTTTTAACTCCAATAATGTACATACACGTTTAAACTTAGTAAAATTCTGTCGAAAAATAATGCTTCGTTTTCATTAATTTAAGTATGTGCAAAAACATGTTATGAGTTCAATATTAACTTCATGTTTCTCTTTTTTGTCTTATATCAATTTATTAAATTGATATCAAGAATATTTTCAGTAATTCATTAATTCAGATATCAATTTACTGGTGCCAGTAAATCTCTTTTTCAATTGCTTCCATTAATTTCGTCATTAATTATCGTTTTAATTAATATTATCGTTTTGTTTTTGATTATTATTATTATTATCATTATCAATATTGTTATCATTATCATCATAATTTTTCTCACTATTGTCGATAGTGTTATTTTGTATCGATTAATATTAATTCTATTTGTATTGTATTGTATATTTCACAGTGTTTAATTGACAAATTCAAACTGATTGTAACCTTCTCCAATACCCCAATGTGGGTGACATGAGAATAAATTGTCATTGTCATTGTCATTGTCATCATTTGCATGGGCGCAATCTTAATTTACGCATAAATACCACTGACCTCTAGGTCATTGGCTTTGTTTACTCGCCAATTAAAACTTCTACTTCTACGACGATACTCAGCAGGATCCATAAGTCAGGATGTAGTGCTGAGGAATAAACTATCTAGTTCTTGGTCTAGATGCTTGGTGGAAGCGCTCCCTTGAAGCCCTCCAGTGAAGTAGCGTAAAGGGTGATCTTTGAAAGTGCATTCCACGCAGTTACTGTCCGAGGGAAAAATGAGTTCTGGTAGAGCTGGGTGCGGGATGGGATAGCCAGCAACTTCTTTGAGTGATACTGTCGTGTTTTGCTGGCAATCATGGGGGCTGTGTAATGGTGTGCATTGGTGGCTACTGTGTCGTTTTGGATCTTGTACATGAGGTGGAGGCTTGCAGCATTTCTTCTCCTCTCCAGGCTCTCCCATTTCAGATCTTGAATCATGGCCGAGACACTGGCCATACGACGATATCTCTGGAGGGTGAATCTTGCTGCTCGCCTTTGTACTGCCTCGATTTTGGATATATGCTTGTTTGTGTGAGGGTTCCAGACCGAGCAACAGTATTCCAGATGAGGTCTAACAAGAGAGAAGTAGGCTTGTTGGCGGATCTTTTGTGAGGTTTTGCGGAAATTTCTGCTGACTAGTCCCAGCATCCGATTGGCTCGGGATGTGATGTTGTTCATGTGGCCTTGCCAGGACAAATGGATGAGAAAGTCAGTCCTAGATACCGGAGATCTGTTACCAACGCAAGAGGAGTGTCTCCTAGCGTGTATGTCGTGGTGATGGCTTTCCGACGTAGGGAGAATGTGATGTGGTAGCATTTCTCGGTGTTGAATTTCATCTGCCATGTGTTAGCCCATGAATGCAACCTGTTGAGATCTTGCTGTAGGGCTTGGCTATCAGTGACATCAGTGATCGGACGGTATAGAAGACAATCATCAGCAAAGAGTCGGATTTTGGAAGAGATCCCATCTACTATGTCATTGATGAAGAATATAAACAGAAGTGGGCCGAGAACTGTGCCCTGCGGTACCCCAGAGGTGACTGGAACCCATTCAGATGACTCTCCATCTACAACAACACGTTGTAACCTTTCAGTTAGGAACACCCTGATCCATCTGATAAGGTTGTCATGGATCCCATAGTGATGGAGCTTATGGAGGAGGCGGTTATGGGGTACACGGTCAAAGGCTTTTGAGAAGTCTAATGCAACTGCATCAACTTGCTCTTTCTGGTCTAGAGAGTGTGCAACATCTTGAGATGTAATGATCAACTGGGTCTCACATGAATGGCCAGGACGAAAGCCATGCTGAACATCATTGAGAATATTATTTTCGTCATAGTGATCCATGATATTGCTGAAAATGACATGTTCAAGCAGTTTACTGCAGATGGACGTGAATACAGGGCGGTAGTTGGAGGCCTTGCTCCTGTCTCCTTTCTTGAAAATTGGTGAGATTGGCTTTGAAACAAAGCCAATGACCCGAGGTCAGTGGTATTTATGCGTAAATTAAGATTGCGCCCATGCAAATGATGATGTGCGCGCAAAACGCAGCGCATAGGCAGTGATGTCATCATAATTTCCATGGGCGCAATCTTAATTTACGCATAAATACATGACCTCTAGGTCATTGGCTTTGTTTAAAATGGCGCACACAACCGTAAACTGGTGTATATACCAGTTAACAGTTGTATCAGTGCGCATGCGCAGACATGGGCGCCATTTTAAATGGTGAGTAAACAAAGCCAATGACCTAGAGGTCATTTGGTTTGTGCGTAAATTAAGATTGCGCCCATGCAAATTATGATGTGAGCGCACAGCGCAGCGCGCAGGCAGTGATGTTATCATAATTTGCATGGGCGCAATCTTAATTTACGCATAAATACCACTGACCTCTAGGTCATTGGCTTTGTTTACTCACCATTTAAAATGGCGCACACAACTGTAAACTGGTGTATTGACGAGTAAACAAATCCAATGACCTCTAGAGGTCAGTGGTTTGTGCGTAATTAAGATTGCGCCCATGCAAATTATGATAACATCACTGCCTGCGCACTGCGCTGTGCGCTCACATCATAATTTGCATGGGCGCAATCTTAATTTACGCACAAACCAAATGACCTCTAGGTCATTGGCATTGTTTGCTCGCCAATTAAAATGGCGCCCATGTCTGCGCATGCGCACTGATGTAACCGTAAACTGGTGTATTGTACTGTTTGGCTGATTGCACTGCATGATTTGACGTCATCCAATAAAATAAATGGCGTCCTGCATGATTGCGCGACTCTGTTTTTCTCTTCTTATATTTTGGGTCGGGTTTGTAGTCAATTTCTCGATGTAATACTCATATTGTTGACCCGTCTTACAAAAACATATATATATAAATACAGGTTTAATGCTCTGCACTGGTTAAGTCACAACGAGACGGACAATGAGCTCGACAAGTCTTGTTCATTATCTTACTGTGACATAACCTAATAATTGCAGTGTATAATCGCTAATGCAGCCGCAAACATGAGTGATTTGTATATTCATGTTTATACTATGGGACGCTAGTTTATCCATTTCTTGACCCCAGCAGTGGGTCAATTCTTTTGTAGAATACGAATTCAAGACTTTGTTTTCAGGATCAAGAAAAAAAATTCTCTGGTTTCTATAATGATAGTTATAATAATTTATCGGCTATAAAAGCGAACAACTCTTTCGTCCCTTGCTTCCTTTAATAGGACCTTTATGTTAAGACGGGAAGAGAACTATGCGTGGTGGTTACCAATCTAACCACGATGATGGAGGAATATTGTCACGTCAAAACCACTCCCAACATGTCAATAAGGACAGCTGTCAGGATGTCCATGTCTGCTCCAGGTGAGAACTAAACAGTTTTCTATTTGCGCGACAACTTCTAAAGACTGTTGATATGCAAAACCAAATAAATATTTCCACTGATTTATTTTTCAAGAAATACAATATCAACATGAACGCAGAAAACCTAAGTTTTGCATTCTTGCATCAATATTCGACTTCAAACACATTTGTTTTGAACATCCTTGCAGAAATGTCTCTTGAAGGACATCATCTTCCAAATTACGATACAGTTAAAGTGAAATTTTGCCATCAATTGATTTTTTTGTTATGTAGGGGGGGGCTCCAAACTGTAAATCTTACTATCAAAATACCCTGTGCTATTGTTTCACAGTAATGTACAATTGTAAATCTCTCTTATATGCTACGTTTTCGTGTCTCCTGTATGAGGGATGTAACTATATTTAATACTCCAGTTTATCATGTTTATACCAACGTCTAGTAATTGACCTATAGAAACCTCGTTCGTTAAAGCCTCGTTCAAGTATGATGCGGTAAACCGTATACTTTTAATGATGAAGTAACGTGTAAAACGCTCAGTTTCCGTATGTTATAATTCAACGCGTCATATCTAACGCGTCATACCATGAACATGGTGAAATTTGATGAATAAATTTGCATCACCCTTTTGTTATGTTTTGTTGTTGTTGTTTCTTACCTTATTATTGCGCAGTTGTTTTCGTTCCTGTAAAGCGGCAATACATGGGTCGTACCGATCTCTATATCGACGGCGGTGTTTTGTGTAACTATCCAGTTCACTGTTTCGATGGTAAGTATAATCATTAATAATGTTGAATATCGAAGAGTAGCAACGAACAGTGGCGTAGCTATTGGGGCGGGGGTGGGAGCACGGGGGCATGTGCTCCAAAAATCGAATGGCAAAAAAGAGAGGTGGGAGAGAAGGGGGAGCGCGAAGGAAAAGGAAAGAGAACGTGATATAATACAAGGAAATAGATTTGAATAACGTCAATATCATAAATGCAAAGTATCAGCAACCCCTAGATGCTCAAATGTATATTTACTTGTACATATACATTGCTTCATTTCATTCGATTATAAAATGTATTGTAAGTTGTTATTGATAACAAGTTTCATGAAACAGGAACCTCTTCTTTGTCTGCTTTGATAGGGTGGTGGCTTTCTATGAAACCTGAAGATTGTCTCCTGAAGAAGATGCAACCTTTGGAGGATGCAGCCAAGCTCCTCACAAAGAAGGAGAGGTTTGGAATGTTCAACGGCAAAACCTTTGGCATGATCATCGTAAGTTCATGCTCCCGCATTCAATATAACAAATAATTTCAACCGACACATTTACAATTTCCAGAGTTATGTAATATTTCACCGGGGCCCCACGCCAGGGTTGAAATATAATGACAGAGGCAAATTGTTATTTGCAAAACAGAAGGGATGCGATGTCTGTTCAAATAGGTGATACACTGTCGCTCATAAAGGTGGAATATTTTTGTTTAATCCCAATTTATGGAATTATTTTAAAAATTATTTAAAAATAATAGATCTAGATAATAGCATACATTCTCAGATTTTATTGAATAATAATTTGCCAATGTGTGTTTTGCGTGACTGCTAAAGCATGTGTATGCTACTATGCTTATCAAATAGGGGACCTATGCCCTTAAGTCATAAATGACAGTAATGAGGATTAATGCCCCACAAAAGGGCACTAATATAGCACATCGACACGGTTTTGATCCTGGGGCCTCACAGTTACGAGGCCATTGCTTTGTCACTGAACCATGACTGTACGCAGTGGGGGGCTAGGGTAGGGGGCAGTTTCCATAAATAAAATAAAAACAGAAAATTCAATAAATTTTCAATAATTTATTGCATTTTACCCCGGTTCCCAACATAAAAAAATCTTCTGTTTGCCCATGCCTTAAGCCATAATGCATTGCCCTACAGAGGATTTTTTATGTTGGGGACCGGGTTAAAATGCAATAAATTATTGAAAATTTATTGCATTTTATGTTTTTTTTTTAATTTATGGAAACTGCCCCCTACCCTAGGCCCCGCTGTGTACAGTCATGGTTCAGTGACATAACAATAGCCTCGTAACTGTGAGGCCCCATGATCAAAACCGTGTCGATGTGCTATATTAGTGCCCTTTTGTGGGGCATTAATCCTCATTACTGTCATCATGACTCGAGTGCGTAGGTCCCCTAGTTAATAAGCATAGTAGCATACACATGCTTTAGCAGTCCCGCAAAACACACATTGGCAAATTGTTATTCAATAAAATCTGAGAATGTATACTATTATCTAGATCTATTATTTTTAAATAATTTTTAAAATAATTCCATAAATTGGGGTAAAACTTAAATATTCCACCTTTATGAGCGACAGTGTACTTTCAATCAAATACTTTTAATGTTTCTAATCGTTGAAGCCAGAACCTCTCAATTACATTCAGGTTGCCTTCGCAAGTTGTCCCGACCTAGCTTGAGATCCAAATAACTGTCGAGTGTTTGCAAGTTAAAATTGTATTTTGCTCTTCTGCCAACAGTACAGTGATTACGACTCCCATGTACTGGCTACCAATCCAGATTTAGAAGCCCCCATTTCACCTATACCAGATACAAAACTTGCCAGGTAAGTTGACAGACAGTATACATAGAATATTATCGTGTCCATCGCGAATTTTCATCGGACTGTGGATCACATGATTCGAGGTTCGAGTCCCACCGCGGCACCAATGTCCTTTGACAATATATACATGATCTTTATGTGTCACCCTCCACCCGGGGGATGTAAATGAGAATCCGGTAGGGAAAAATTCCTCGAATGCCAGAGCGCCTTATCTTGCAGATCGGCTAATGCCGGGGTAATAAAAGTACAGCGCTTAGTGACATTAGTATTAAGTGTTATATGAATGTTGTTATTGTTATTATTATTAAAGTATGATTGTTGTTGTTCTCGTTAAAAAACTCGAATTGTCTAAAACCTTGTAAAATGGATAACAATGAACATTTATTTGTTCATATACGATATATGATTCTCCTCGTTTTTAGCATGCTTACATGACTTATACCATAATGGGAGCGTATAGAGAAATTTTAAATTACTCTTGGCAGGCTAGGTATCAGATATCAAGTCATTTTTCTTATTACAGAGAGCTAATCTGTAAAGCGCTAGAAAACTTCTATAATTATTATTATTGATTTCTGTCCAGCGCATGTCAAACGAGTATGACTTTTTGTTTCCTGTATGATTATTTGTATGTATCTAACTATTCGTACCGCCTTTATTTGGCCTCATTTAGAGCTCACGAAAAAATAAAACAGAAGCGAGAATTGAACTGTAAACAGCATCGCCTGGTGACAGACGCCATGACCCGTTTTCTGAAGGTTCTGGATCAAAATAGTATCGGAGGTACTATGATTAATATCAACACGTTCAAGCAAGTCTTCAACAATGTACGTATCTATTTAAGCCACAAATATGTTTCAATAATTGAAATTTCTCCCACGAAGCATTACCTTCATAAAATGTACGTATCGTCTTTTACTTTAAAATATCTAATCGTCTAATCAAGGACTGACTAAAAAATTGTAAAAGTGACCGAGAGATTACATTGGAAACTATTCAAATAAACCACGTCTTTATTCTTAAACCATATATATTTTACAGAGATTCATACTCCCCCTTATATATAAAGTCTGACACTGGAATGATATTCCTCTATATGATGTAATCGCATTTACTGTCGTAACCACCTATTTTTATGGTGCTCTCACTCGATAGGCCACTTATTAGCGTCATTTTACTCAAATATTTTGTTGTACAATGATAAAATTATCATCTTTCTGACAGCTTACCCTTTCATTCGATAATTTCTGAGTCCCTTGTTCTAAACCGCATGAGATTCTGTTTCCGTTTAGTTTCGATTTTTGATCTTTTCTTCTCTTTTCTTCTCTTTTCTTCTCATAATAGAATGAGGAGTTTACATCTGACCATGCTCGCATTCTGTTCGGAGAAGATATGACTGTCGACGAAATATTTAACAGCCTTGATGCTAACTCCGATGGAGAGGTACATCCTTTCTTAACCCCTTTGACTTCAGAATGATCTCATTCACATAACCTTAATACTGTGATCACTCGATTTCCATAGCCCATGGGTTAACTTAGAATAATTTGTAACTGATACTCTCTTTAATATCAAATCGTATACCAGTGTCCCACTCTTTTCACATTTTCCTCATCGTACTGCGTTTCATTTTAGACCTACTCTCAAATTTCTTTCAATTGCTATGCAGGACAAACGAATGCGTAAATTTGTAGTTTTCCAGTACCTTCTTGCCGTAATGCAACATTTACTCAAAATTAAATTGTAAAATCTAAAAGATTTGAAATCTTAAAGGGTAGTTACCAGGAAAGTCCCTCATTAGAAGGTGAAAGAAAATATGTGTTAAATGAAATTTTAAAAATAGGGTAGCTCGTGATGGCCGGAGTAAAATCTCGGTTACACCTACGAGACCGAACAATCATTTACATTAGCCCTTATTTGTGTAGGTCGGCCGGAATCGAGTTGGTTTGACGGCTTAATAGCTTTTTCAGATATGACAAGGTAAAACGCCAAAAACAAAAAAGGGCCGCTGCTCATTATTGTTCTCTTAATATGTGTAATGAATGGCAAGTAGGCCCCTGTATACGTACTCATTTAAAGCTAGGAAATATTTGTTTATCGCTGCTTAATAAGTGATGTATATAATGCAAAAGAGAAAAAAGAACTACTGATTAATGTCATTTTGTTTGACATGTAGATTGACTACAATGAGCTGATGTCCTTAGCGGAGGTGGAGGGAGTAGGAATCCAGACCCATCATATTGGAACGGGCCGGCTTGATATCAAGAACTTAACAGATTATCTCACTGGAATCTTCACCATGCTACTACTGAACGTCAAAAGAGCTTTCCTAGAGGTCAGTTGTTTTGTTACAAACTAATAATCCTCCCTGTTACTCGCAGTCACACCAACAACACTGAATCTGGCTTGATGGAATTCGAACCAAACGGACAATTACATTATCTACAATGACCAACATTGTTCGGATTGGTGTCCAGCTGGTGTCGGATTGGTGGTGGTGGGACTGAGATGAAATACCTTGGTCACACAAAGAGACAGAGGTCACGCCGACCGTATCTGACACCTACCCCCTGGACCTCCATCCCGGATAACCACCCCCAGTCAACTACCCCCTAGGGCAACGACCCTCTAATACTCTTTTCACACTGGTTTTGCTTAACCCCGTACTTTGCTTAGCCCCGTACTATCCTTAACCCCGGACTATTTTTTTTTGGCTTTTCACACACGCTGTTTTTAGTCCCGTACTAGCGCCTATTCCGGAATAAGAAAATTCCCGCTGTTCTCACTGCATTTCGTTAACCCCGGATATCGTGCATGTTATGATTGGACATACTTCGCATCTGGCCAGCTGCGATACGCTCCATTGCGTAGTACCGGACTATTTTTCGTTTCTGTTCTCATTCATTTGCTTAGCACCGCAATTGCGGGGTTAGCAGGAGTTAGCACCACAATTGCGGAGTTAGCCCTGCTATTTTGCAGGGTTAGTTAACCCCGTACTATAGGTGGGGTTAGCCAACTTTAGCCCACTTTGGTAAAAACCAGTCTGAACAGAAAGTGGAATAGGCTTAACCCCGTACTATAGGTGGGGCTAAGACCCCCCCTTAACCCCACCTATAGTACGGGGTTAAGCAAAATATTGCCAGTGTGAAAAGAGTATAGGACGACTACACCCCGGACAACAACCCCCAGAAAACTATCACTAGGACAAGTACCCCCAGTCAACTACCCCCTAGGACAACTACCCCCTAGGGCAACGACCCTCTAGGACGACTACACCCCAGACAACTACCCCCGGAAAACTATCCCTAGGACAAGTACCCCCGGACAACTACCCCCGGACAACTACCCCACAGCCCGGGGTAGTTGACCTAGAGGGTGGTTGTCGTAGGGGGTAGTTGCAAGGGTGGTAGTTGTCCGTGGGGAAGATGTCCGGGGGTAGTTTTCCTAGGGTAGGTGTCCAAGGGGATAGTTGTCCGTGGTACTTGTCCTAGGGGGTAGTTGGCTGGGGGTAGTTGTCCTAGAGGGTGGTCGTTCTAGGGGTAGTTGTCCTAGGGGGTAGTTGATTTGGGGTGGTTATCCTGAGGTTGTATGTCCAGGGGTAGGTGTCCTGGAACCCACGCCGACATCAGACCTAACAAAAAATAACATTGCCCAGCTCGAGCGGCCAAGGGTGTAGAGTCGCTTTGGCAGTGTGAACAAAACATCAGCCCCACCAATAAGACCGACACAAGGAACATATTATCATTACCCTAAACAGCTAATAAAAGGTCGATGTGGATTCCGTCTGGCGAAATGACTCACTGAGGTATAACTAAATGTCTACTTGTGCTTGATGCTTAAGTCACATCGACGAGGTCACCACCAGAGACCTACACAGACCGAACAAAATATTACATTACCCCCAAATGAACAAGAATCACTCGATCTGCAGTTAATTTTTCATTGTGACTGACCAGCATTACCTCATGAGGTATGCAAGAACATATGCGGGGGTTGGACAACATTTTCCATATGAAACTATATAGCAGTGAGAACTTTTCATGGGGAAAATAGAAAAAATGGTTGTGACTTCAATATTTAAAAAAATTCAACAAATTGGGAAAAAAGTCATCATATTTTGTAATTTGTTAGTATGAACAAAGCCAAAGTTTGACGATTATTCGAGGGTGGGTCGGGGAGGTGGATTCGGAAGTACGTGTGTTGTATCCGTTTGTATGTTTCCCCTTTTAATCTTCATCCCACTCATCTCTAAAAAGAGCTTGATCAATCTTTTTCCCCTAAAGCCGATCGCAAAAACTTTTGATTTCAACAACCTTGTCCACCAAATTTTGAAAAAAAATTGTTGGCAATGTAGAACGGCATCTGAATATGATTTCTTCGGGACGAATAAACAAAAAAAAAACTGCCATTGAGTTGATTTATCGAAGGTCTATGCGATCTTTTTCCTGCACTTTTCTTCCACTTATTAAACATTGGGACTACAGGGCCATGACATTGAGCGTACGGTACTCATCAACACTGTCTATGTGAAATCCATGGACTTCAGCCCAGAGACAGAGGACCTGGATTTCTTAGTAGAGGTACATACTCTTCTTGTATTAAATAATCTTATGAATACTGAACAAGATAAAGATGGTACATATCTGAATAATCATTTTATACAATTTTGAATGCCTGAAAGAAAATTTCATTGTGAATATAACTGCGGTTACCATTTGAAATACACCAATTGTTGGACTGCCTCACAACTTTTCCAGTCCTCATTCCACCCTTCTATAATTCTACTTTTAATCTCATAATTATCCATATTTGGGGGTGGGTGGGGTTGGGGTTCATTGCAAATTGAATGTACAACTATAGACCATCGCCCCACGGTATCATAATCTTCTGTTGGTCTGCTGTTTACTGTTTGTATTATTCGTCCACCTGCGTCAGGAGTAATTGATTGAATTGATTCACAGCTTTAGTAGGTTTAGGCGTTTGATATTGCACCAGAGTACACTTGTGAATCTCTATGTAACCATTTAAGTGTGTTTCGGTTATTATTGTGTAGTAAAAAGCTTATAATTGAGGGTTTGATTAAATTATGTATTTCCCATGTTTTATCCTAAATAGTGTAATATAAAATAATTTTTACTCGCAAAGCATGTACCCTGAAAATATTCACGAACGCGTATGAAGGTATCAAATCTGTAATACCATTTAATAACAATTTGATTTAATATTCCTGAGTTTTTTGTTTTGTTGGAGGTTTTTTTTAAATAATTAATATCGTTACAATAATATTGTCAAATGAAGAGATTTTGTTTCTATCTGTAACTGGATAAAAGTCATATGTCGAACGGGACGCATTGAACAGGAATACTCTGAAGATGTTTTGCAATTTTCTGTCTTTGGTCGTTATCTCTCCTTTGACAACATGTTGCATTCATTCTCTCTCTCTCTCTCTCTCTCTCTCATTCTCTCTATCTCCCCCTCTCATTCTTTCTGCCTGTCTGTATGTCTCTCTATATATATTCCCCTTTCCTATTCACGCAAACAGCAAGGCCGTCGTGGAGTTCAAACGTTCCTCAAATACCACAAAAAGGCTGCGAAGGAAGAAGCATCATAAAGTCACATCCCGGAGTGTATGGCAACTTGGTAAAAATGTCAAAGTTAAAGGAAACCTCATCCAAAGAAATACATTTAGTTATTCTGAGAGATTTATTGTACTAATTAATCTACACGATTCCCTACCAAAGGGTGTGGGAAAGGCTTGATGCAAGAATGATGTACAGTTTCTCAGCAAGGGCATCGCTATTTTCTTGATGACGTTACTCACTATGTGACGTCGATTATCAAGTAGTATCAAATTTATAGATGCTTCCTTCCCAGGTGTTTGGTGATGAAGCATATCCTTCACCTGATATTATCCTTTGTACTTTAATTACCAGAACCCCAAATTGCGTAAATAAGTTGGTGCTTTTCTGGAGTAAAGGTTTCGCCTAAGTGAAATAGACTTTTCAACTGCTATATTTAAGTGTTGTTAAATCAATTAAGTGTAGTTACAATTTTTCCTCTGTTATATATTTTTCACCAAATATAATTTTTTTTCTCCTTAGCTATGATTTTTTCTTTTGAAAAGTAATTTTTTTTTCTTCATTGAATTAGAAAGTCTTTCCAACTAAATCTTAATGCATGATTCATGTGCAACTACCCCTGTTACGTCACATTTTCAAGAAAATTGCTGCTCCCATGTCATGCTAAAGGCATTACATCATGCCAAGAATAGCTTAATTTATATATCTCTTGTAAACTTTCGTGAGGAATATTGTACATCAAAGGGCATGAAAACATCTAATTTTTCAGAGTACCTATACTGATTTTTGGGGTTGAGGTTTCCTTTATAGACTGATGTCAGACGTAATAGTGTCAGAGATGGAATGCCGGAGTTGCAAGAAAACATGTCAGGGGCAAAAATATCAGATGTAAAAAATGTCAGATGTAAAATTGTCAAAGACTGTTTACTCCTGATATTTTTACCACTGACATGTTTACCTCGGCTCCAGCACTTTTACCTCAGATATTCTTACCACTTATATTGTACTTCTCTTTACCTGGCACCGAGTATCCGCACTATTCGTCATTTTACTTTTATAATTCATCTGTATTTACTATAATGTATCAAGAACCTCTTTTCGTAAAAAACTTACAAAATTACTCTTAAGTGAAAACCACGAATCATAACCTCGTAACTATATAGTTGTATATAGTAACCATTTAATATTATACACAACATTATTTATAAGATTTGGAAACCCATCATATATTTTTTAATTAACTTTATTTTAGGCTTTAGATAACGAGAGTCAGACTCGACTAGCACATGTGCTATTTTTTACTCTATTTTACCATCGATCACAAACTCATTGTAAATAGTCATTTATTGTTTTACTCTTGAAGCAAAGTTTACTTTATCTTTGTCATAATGTACATGTATATCGCTGTAGAACATGTATTTTTTTATAATTCATGTCATGCATTTATGTTATATTGACATTGTCATTGTACATTTATCTTTTGTTTCAATGTTTTCAATGGTGGTGAATAAATAAATTCAATTCAATTCAATTCAATTCAATTCAATATTTACTTGACATTTATGCCATATGTAATAGGGATAAATTGCATATACCGGATATGCCTAAAAGGCTTATTTACATGGTTATTACAAAGGGAGGCACCGGTCTTTTTTTCTGAAGGTTCGTACTTCCCAATCACATATGTACCAGTGGGTTCATTATTCAGAAAATAACATAGGATTCAGAATTCTCAACATAACATGTGTTATTCCCCAACGTTAGAAACATTCAAGGGTAAACGTAAGACTTATCTGTTCAATATGTAATGTAATGTAATCATATTTTGGTTGGTAAACTATAAAGCGTTATGTAAATATTAACTATTATTATTGTATGATTGTTATCAGGATTTTGTAATTATAATGATGTATCATATATTATATTCTTGTATTTTGTAGGTTAACATTACTTTAATTTTATTTTTGTTAAGCGCTATATAAATGTAATATATTATTATTTTTAGCATTATCATTCAGAGGATTCGTTTATCCGAAGGTTGAAAATTCCGAAAGTGAAATAGGGTTCATAATGTTCGTAATTCCGAAAATTAACCAGTGTTTGTTATTCCGAAGGTTCGTAATTCCAAGAAGAACAAAAATGAAAGTTTTATATCATTTTCAGAATTATGATCCTTTAGAATTATGAACCCTACATCCTTTACGGAATAATCAACCTATTTCCATTATCGGAATTACGGACCCTTTTTCACTTTCGGAATAATAAGGTTTCGGAATTATGTATAAGTATGTGCTTTAATTGGGTCTGAATTTTTTTTAATTGCTGTTCAGTTTAGTTACTAATAGTTTTTCGTCAATAAAACATTGTTGAAACTTATTCTCCTTGTATACATGTACTTGACTTGTCATTGAATTTTTATAGTATTTACAGTGAAACCTGTATACAAAGACCACTCAAGGGAGACAAGCAATTGTAGGCAGGTGGTCTTTCTATACTGGTGGTCACTAAGGCAGGTTTCACTGTCCATACGAGTTCTGTTTAGAAGATATAGTCGAGTACTGGTTATGCGAAAACATTTTGAAAGATTCTGTCTGGATGCAAATGGAAAAGCTTGATTATGGATACGAAGTGAAGTGTATTGTGAGGATTCGAATCACTATAAAAATAAGAATAATTTACTCGGTGTTCATGAAAGTCACGTGCCATGCACATATGAATAGACGTATCCGGACACCTACCCCCCCCCCCCCCTGGACATCCTTCCCCCGGATAACCACCCTCTAGGATAACCACTCTCTAGGACAACTTCCACATAGGACAAATACCCCCCAGGGCAACCGCCCTCTAGGACGACTACCCCCTGGGACAACTAACCCCTGGACAAACTCTCCCCGGACAACTAAAAGAGTCAATGAATGATGTGTTCACATAAAGATTTATTCCGGTTCAATTTTAATCTTTCTTTGTAATTTTCTCGATTCATTCCATTGTCAGATTTATTATGAGTAGCAAATGGTTATCCTGGGTTTTAGGGGTTTAAATTATTTTCTATTGCTAACTTCAGCAAATAACTCCCTAACCCTAATCCTATTCCTAATTCTTACCACAACCCTAACTCTAAACCTAATCTTAAAACCTAGACTAAATAAACTTAATCCTAATCCTAGAATCTTGGCAAGATCTATGTGCTGCAGTTAGCGATCGAAAATAATCATACCCCTAACCCTGGATTGCCGAGGAAAATTATTTTCAAATTCCAAATCTGATATTCATGTTAGTTTCCTGGATATTTAATAAACAATAAAGAACTACCTGGGTCCTGGCGTTCTGGTTTCCGTTACATACAACTTAACTTTGATATCATGGCTATCATTCTGTAACTCTGCCAATGACAACTACGGTACCATGGTAACAGGGCGCAACAGTCAAAATAAAGGTCATTGATGGCAAAGTTACCATCAATGGTATAATTTTGATGCAATGGGGCTCAGGTTTGTGTTTTTATTTCAACCTACATAATGAAATATTGTGACTGATAACCCAGCTACTGAAATCAACCTTGATTAATATGAAGAGTTTGATTGTAAATGAATATATGCCCTATCCATGTTAGTAAAATCAAGATACATGTATTGGCAATTAAAGATCACGACAAATGAAGAAGATAAAATGATAAAAGAAATGTCTATTTTTCTAAAAACTAAATTTTCGACACTGATATAAGCGTACCTTTATGAATAATGAGCAATGTAGCAACAAACATCATTTGTTACTTTATGACGATGAAATAACTTTGACAAAAAATAGTGTTAGTCAGTTTTTTCATATACACTCTTCATAGTATTTGCTAACCCCAAAAATCAGTGTCATGTAAAGCAAACTGTTCCTTATTATTCGATGGACTAAATTTTCACTGTTCAGTTCCACACATATTTGTATGATTCATCAACATACCCTTGAAAATGATAATTGTTTGCAGTTGCACTGTATAATGTATACTGTATAATGCACGATCGGAGTTTGCTTTATTTACAGGGAAATCCTACCCAAATAGTCAACTACTCTTAAAGAAAGCAAATAAATCAGAGAAGCAAACTGATGAAAGTTAAATCTGACTAAATATGAGAAAGGTATGGATTTTCGAAAGTACTAATCGCTTTACGTATGGGCACTTCAAATTGGCTGAAGCGGTAATGTCAATGTGATGTAGTGCCGGACTACTTTCCCATCTGTTCCAACAAATAAAATGACTAATTTTTGTTTTCCTTCAAAAAATCATGGCTCAGGAGGGTCTATTCTTTTTAGAGAACCCATAATAATATGCTGTCTTTAATATATTTTGAGTAGTGCCATAAGGGAGAAGGAACTACGAGAACAAAAAAAGAAATTAGTGATATTTTTGTTCGGCAAATGGGAGAGTTATCGACTTACTACGTCACAATTCATTGACCAAACTACCAATTTGAGATTCACATAGACTTTTGATCTCATATTTCAAGCATTCATAACTTCCTTACTATTGGTACGATTCATTTAAAACCTTTGCCATTTTATTTCCGTTATTTTTCTGCTTTCATGCAAATCAAATTATTACAAGGGTTGGATTGCCCTTTGATTTTGAGCAGAGTGTGAGAAAATAGTCTCTCTAAAACCTCTGCAAAACGCATTAGTGGTACGGAAAAAAGACGCACTCCGTACGTCAGTTTTGTTATGTCGACGCTGCGCAATTAGGCCTCCGTCATTGTTAAATAATTAGGGACTTTTAGATTTGCGTGGACTGATACGTGTGACGTCCATTCAAGGCAGTGCATTAAAAGGACGTCGATCGTAGCATAGACCTATTGTCTTCGTGCGAATCTAAAAGTCCCTATTATCGGCTTTCGCCAATACCCCCAACTCCCGGATGTTCCTTTCATGCCCCTATTTCAATTGCACTTTTGGATAGCTTGGTGACTTAAGGCCCGGTCACACAGCCTTTCGCGTCTGTATCGCGGGTAAAATTTCGCGATTTTTTTTTGCCCGCGGTTGCCCGTGGTGGAAAATGTGCAAAATTGGCTTACCCGCGGTTTACCCGTGGTATGCCCGCGGAACAGACGCCGGCGACTGTTCCGCGTCCTTATCGCGGGTGAAGCGCGGCGGTACCGCGGCCTACCACGCTTACACGCGGTACACACGCTAATGCACGTGATAACAACGCGGTACAGACGCGGAACAAACGTGCTATGACCGTGCTCCACCCGCGATTACCCGCTAAAATTTCGCGTCCAATTCCGCGTGTAACCACGTCTTAACCGCGGCCGTAGCACGTCCTAGCACGTTCGCTCCGCGTCTGTACCGCGTCTTTACCGCGTGTGTACCACGTGTACCACGTGTACCGCCCGCGATTACCTGCGGTCTAAATTTTTGGGCAGCCCAAAACTTTTTCGCGCGGCCAACCGCGTGTGAATTTCTTACCGCGTGTAACGACGGGTAAAGTACGGCTGTATCGCGTCTTTATCGCGACCTCAAAGCGTCCAACAGCGTCTGCTTCACGGGCAGAAATTTTTGGCCGTGATTCGGCCGCGATACGCCCGTGGAGGGCTGTGTGACCGGGCCTTAAGTCGCTTCCGGTCTATTTTGTGCGACTGTACTGCGCGCCGACCGGTAGTCACAGAGCTAGCTGTCTACATGCATACGCATCGCAGTAGTTAGATTGTGGCACCTTTAACTTTGGACACATATCTCGCATATATATAATACGTATACCGTTTGGAAAGTTTGGAATAAATCGGACCAAGTTATGAATGTTTCAAATATGGATCACTACATCTATGCGAATCTCGAATTGGCAATTTTCGGTCGATTACGACGTAGTGACGGATTACTCCCTGTTTTCCTCCCTAGTGCCTTCACCCTTGGGGCACTACTAAAATACATATTGAAGAATTGATTAGTACGTGTCCTCTAATAAGTAAAGACCATCCCGAGTCATACATTTTTTTGACATTTTTAAAATTGATATATATATCGCCTAAATCATATGTACATATAAATATATATGCATCTTTGTATATCTGATATTTATCGCCTACTCAATCATGCATGTATTAAATTTGCGAAGCCTTTTCATATGGAAACGTTGTATCATCCGCTCAATCTGACTTGCGTGCATAGAACAAATAAGCATCCATGAAAAGGTGAAGTTTTCTAAAATGTGCGTTTCTTTCCAGCATTGGGGCACCCAGAAGTCACTCTGGTAACATTTCATGAAGTATAATATAAAAAGACCATATGCAAATGTTCTGTACTTTTGCCGGAAAAATACATTTATCCAGCACTCTTTTTGCGTTGGAGAAGAGCAAATAGCGAGTTTCAATCACACTTTGGTCGCTCTCGCAAGCTCTCACTCGTTTCACTGTGGTCAAGCGACTTTGGGGCAAGCGGTTAATGACAATACTAATCGTTAGCTTTCTTCTGGTATTAAACTTGTTTTGATTGATTGTATAATTTTGTCGGAATAAAGGAAACAAAAAGGCTTGACCAATAACTTATCAGCGTCTGAATTGACCTTTTGACCTTGAATTCCCTGATGCAAGCGCACTAATGACGTCATCTTCGCTAAACAATTTCACACTTTCACAATGTTTATACATCTTTTTTCGATTATTAGTAATATATAACATATTTTGTCTGATATCACTGAAGTTTTGGGTTTTATTTAATGAGTAATTTTAAAATAAGAGCCATTTTACTGTTTTAATTTACTGGATCGTTCCATTAAAGTCGCAAGGAAGAAAGATGCATTTTCCAACCGCGTCAAATTTAATTTACGTTTCGACCATTCTGTTAAATGGGTTCGTGTTGTTAATAATCCACTGCTTTCTGCTCAACCAAACGTCCACATGCGGAGTCGTTTATCAACTAAATTATTCAAATTTATGGATGCTTCCTTCCCATGTGTTTTTGTTGTTGAACCATTTCATTCACCTGCTATCATTCTTTGTACTACAATTGCCAGAACGCAAATTACATTTTGGTTTTAGTTTCATCGATCGGAGTCGTTTATCAACTAAATTATTCAAATTTATGAATGCTTCCTCCCCAGGGTTTTGTGGTGTTTATGCATTTCATTCACCTGTTATTATTCTTTGTACTCCAATTGTTAGAATACAAAATGCATTTTGGTTTTTATAGTTTCATGCAATAAGTAAGTCAATAAAAGGGTATGTTCTGCACAATAAAAACAATTTGTGTCCCTATTATACAATGTAAGGTGTCCCCATATTTCGTAATAGTTAATTTACCCATTCACATAATGGAACTACCTGCCCGGTGAAGCCAGTGGCCCATGACCCCTGAGCACTCAACACCGTGTGGGAGTCAGTTTCTGGTTAACTTCTTTTTTGAGACAAATACAAGCAAACGTTTCCATATGTCGAGGCTACACGTCAATCTGGAAACACATTGTAATGCCATTTATCCGGATATATAGAGTTCAATTATGGTTTAGCCATTAGATTGATGGGCAATGCTGTAGGAACGATCACTATACACGAGTCATCATGTCAGTACGAGTAGCAGTGGTAAGTATCTAGATTATAATGATACTTGTTTTAATGTAAATATTATGAATCGTTATACTGTATTACTTCGCGTAACCTATTAGTACCACCCAATGGGTGTCATACCGGTGGGGGGGGGAGGGGAGGACAGGTGGGAGACGTCGCCCCCACAATTTTTCATGGGGGGGGGGAGACATCATATTAAATGTCCCTCATGTTTTGTTGTCAGAAAAGAAGGGGGCCCACCAGGAAAAACGATGTTGTATACATTAATTGCCAAGGAGATGAGAGATAAACTTTCGTTAAATTAAAAAAAATAAAAAAAACTTTTCAGTTTTGATCTAAATTTTGTAACGAGCCAAGCAATAAGGACGCAGGATTCAATTTGGTTCCATTTGGTTCCATCTTTATTGGTTCAGACTTAACTCTTTTCTGTCTCTCTCAATATCAATGAACTGAACAGTCTAGGTCCTGCAAGGGACACACCTTAAAAATCCAACATGGAGTCTTCTCCCTATATCAGTACCTCCTTTCTCAGAGCCCAAAACACGTGTCTCTTCCCCGACATGACCAGCATACCTTCTCTGCATAGACTGTCCATGTACATTTATTCATATATCCATGCCTAATTGCCCATGCATGCTCATTGAAGTGTTTACCATTGTTTAGGTCATGGCTTCCACATTGTTTAGGTCATGTGCATATTTGCATACACACACTCAAGAAAGCAGTGGATACATGTTTGTGCATATTTGCATATGTGTACAACACCTGTAGTCATATCACTACAATTTGGACGATAGGGCCAACTGCGTTGAGACGGGTTGAGCATTAAAATATTGGCATAATGCGCTATGCATGCCTGCATGGTGGTCTGGGCGCTAATCCATAAATACTATACACTGACAACTAAAAAATTGTATGATAGCAGCTTTACTTTGTGAAAAATAGTAAAATGTTACAGTCCTAAAACCTGCAATTTGACACTTTTCCGATTACCGGCTCACGAAAATAAAAAGGGAATTTGTTCATATACCGTTCTTTATGATGTCATATGTTAGATTAGTGCCCACACATGCCCAGTCGAGTAATTTTGATTAATATTTCAGGAGATCTTGCGCCATTTCCTTTCGCTTGCCTCCTGTAAAGGTAAACACTGTGTACTGCTCGTATTATCAGACGAGTGGTAGCGAAAAGTAGTTATCATTACAAAAGCATATTTCCCTTTGAAAGTTGCCCGTTAGTTTGCCGCTAGGTAGGAATATTTTATCTACGTATCTGCAAGAAAGATCCATTTAAAGAGATAGTTGAGTTCTGTTGCAGAGGGCGCTACTCAAAATAATTTTTTGTGTGAGATAATGAAAAACTGAGTGTCAAATTTGAAAGAACATACAATTTAAATGACAAAATCATCTTTGTTTGATCAAAATCGGTTAAGAGACGGCTGAAATATCGATAAACATAACGATTTCTAATTGTGTACTACCACAAATATTAGATAATTTGAACCAGCCGTTGAAAGCCGTTGGAAAAAGAAAACAAATAGCGCCTTTTACGTTGTATTTCAGCCATTGCCGATGTTGGCTTTTTTGTTGGCTTTTTCGTGTTGGTTATATTACGCACAATCAGCCGGCTCATGGATTGTTATCAATTAATTAATTAATTAACGGTCACCGTATTTTTTAAAAAGTGGAGCTGAATTGGTATGATCGTATTGGCTCTAAAATTACCTTCTTAGCAATTTTAAGTCCCAAAAGGTCACTAGAAATGTCATAGATAAGAATAAGAGCAATAACCATGCACTTTGAAGGCATTTGCAATCTGAAAACAGAACTCAACTATCACTTTAAGCACATGCCTGACATATTTTATCCTGGCGGCATCGAAAATGGTACAAAGGGAATGAGCTAGATAGGACTCCATCTCTTAAAACTTCTTGATCGGACTAATAGCTTGACGAGTCAAATGTTAGTCAAAACGGTGCTCATCTTGACTAGCATTTGCTTGTCAATCATGCTGGACTAACGTAATCGTTGGTCAGTCAGGCTCGACTACATGTTCCAAACTAGCTCTACGTGCCGGACTAACATGCTGGAATTTTGCTTTACATTATACCTGTATGTATAATGCTAAGTCTGTGTGAAAAAATGTTTATAAAATGGTCCTCAATGTTAATCCACTGTAAATTGCATAAAACGGTACGACGTATCGGAGAGGAGTATTAGTATACAAAACCGCCAGCACCTAAAGGTTTGCTAGCTAGGCTCGCGCTAGCCCACAATGTATGTCATCGCATCTACACTTATAAATTTCTAATTTGGCCATGAATTTTAAGTGTATCTTTAATACTACAGCAAGACTTCCTTCCCTAAAACCAAGATAATATATGAATCCTTTTTATGCATTTTATGAAGCATGCTTGGTAAAGTCCGACATAAAGATGAATATAGCCAGGTTATGTCGGCTAACGTTATCGGAAATCTTGATCCAGCCCTATCGAGCGTGACATCCGTGCTGAACCAACAACTAACCGACCGCTAAGCAAATGTCATCGTTATTTTCTTCTGATATAGGTGACAGGCGCAAACAAGGGTATTGGTCTGGAGATTGTTCGAGCTCTTTGCCGCCATTTTGGACAAGATGGCGTGGTTTACTTGACTGCACGCAATGAAGGGCGTGGCCTAGCCGCTGTTGAGCTCCTCCAGAAAGAGGGACTCGAGCCCAAGTTTCATCTTCTTGACGTCACTGATCAATCAAGCATTGAGAAGATTCGGAATCATCTGGAAAAGGAACATGGTGGAATTGATGTTCTAGTCAACAATGCTGGTATTGATACACCGGTAGGTTTGCATGTTATACTTGAAGATAAAGTTGAGTTCTGGTCATGCGATTGTATTGTGAAAGAAAAGGTGTGGAATGGATCAGAAAAAGTTGATCATGTGGCATGTAAGTATTGGTGTGTACTGCAAGATGCTGGAGTCATCAAAATCATAATCAATTTGACCCAGACTTGGTAAAGTCACAAGCACTGTAAACAGACAGATGTATATGGGACTACACAAATGGTGTCGGGCCTACTTACCTTGGTTTCCTTATCTTTCTATGCTTATTACTCAGCCAGTATACATTTTCTACCAAAATTGTTTTGGAAATTAAATTTATTTGTAATCTTGAACATTCAGTGTAAGTTTCGTTTGATTCTGTGAGAATTTTTTAAACCAGAACTCAAGTTTGTCTTTAATAGGAAAACGGCAATAAGTGGAAATTTATGCTATAAACCACTTTACCCAGGAACTCAAATGACAGGGATGATTGTAACATTCCTGGCCTTGAGGCCAGTCATTTTTCTATTTCAATAAGCAAAAGGCCAAAGGCAGGTCGAAAACGCATATTGTTGCTATGTCTTGCAAACCTCTTAAAAAACAAAACATTTTTTTAGTGAGCGTCATAAAAGTGACATGTCAGGAGAGTCCATTCCCCAACCGTTAGCAAACCGATTAACTCATAGCCTGCCATAAGGTAGTCCAGCCTCTGTACCGTTTTCGTTTAGCGCACCCAATTAGCTGATAAAATAACACACCCTCAACGTTGAAAGTAGACCTAGCCATTCCTCTAAATCTGGACCTCCAATTTGGGGATTGCGCGATCAGTGGAGAGACCGCGCTGTATGTGGGGGATAAAAAGAACGAACGGACTGAATCTGGACTAGCCATAAGGCTGCATGCACGCTATTGTTATAGTGCTTTGTACATGCGAGCAAGCTACTGTTACTCTGCTTTTTGCATGATTGCACGCATTCGTAATAGCAGTTATTGTTCATGCCCATTAGACTGTGCCTAGTGTTTTGCACGCGCTATTGGTAGTACTATCGCGTTAATCCGATTATCTCGTTATAAATTTGGCACTGGGGGGATTTGTGGCTTGGCACAATGGGGATTAGCCCTGTGCATGCAAGGATAAGAGTTAATGACAGAATCTATGCAGTGAGTGATTTGAGTCAGCAAAATGAGTGAATTTTATGTAAACTTCTGGAATCAGATAACTTTAAATAATGCTCATTTGACTCGGTACTACCTGGCCTGAGAGTCCCCTGCATCTAGCATCAATTGTATTTCATTCATTTCAATATAGAGATGGAGAGATCTACGCCGGTTGAACTTAGTCATTTTCACTAACCTTGTTTTACAGAAAGAAAACAATTCGTTTTATGAGAAGCTATTCCGCGTCATGGAGGCAAATTTCTTTGGGCTCATATCCGTCTGCCGGAGTCTCATTCCCCTGGTGCGTTCAGGTGGAAGGTATGTTTTTTATGCAACATTGTTATCCTAATACAGTCAAACCTGCTTTAGTGACCACCAGAGGCGGCCCTCCCGAGGGGGGGGGGGGCATGGGGGCACAGTGCCCCCCTCTTTTTCAAGCACCCGAAAAGTGCCCCTTTTTACCTAGGAAAAGTGCCCCTTTTTACATATGAATAATGCCCCTTTTACTTTGACAAGTGCCCCTATCCATTCGACAAGTTCCCTTTTTCCTTTGCAATAAGTGTCCAATTTCCATTCTTATAAGTGCCCTTTTCAATCTCTAGTAAGTGCCCATTTTCAGGTACGAAAATTGCCTCTTTTCACTTTTGATTAGTGCCCCCTTCACCTCTAATAATTGCTCTATTCAAGTCTGAGAGGTGCCTCTTTTACTTTGACAAGTGCCCCTTTTCCTTTGTAATAAGTGACCCTACCCCTTTTAATAACTACCCCCATTTTAACTCGGATAAGCGCACCTTATATTTTCACATGCGCCCCTTTTCATTTCTAATAAATTCCCCTTTTCCTAATGATAAGTGCCCCATTAAAAAGAGCCCCTTCCCATAAGTGCCCCTTCTCTGGTAAATGACCCTTTTCAGGTACGAGAAAATACTCCTTTTCACTTCAGATAACTGCCCCGATAACCTCCGATAGATGCCCCTTTAAAATCTGATCGGTGCCAAATTTTGCGATCTCACAAATATTAAAAAATTTCCTTGCTCGCTCGCTCGCTCGCAAATAATTGTTCAGACCATCACACCCGACTGCAAAGCATGATGCTTAAGCAATATCTTGTATGGTGTATGAAGTGAAACAAATATTGAAATCATCCCTGATAATGTAATCACAATATAGGGGTATATATCTATGTCTAAAAGATTGTATATTTTCGCCTCGAGATTTCCCTTGTAGGTGCCCTTTTTTCTCCAGAAAGTGCCCCTTTTTCTTGGTGCCCCCCCCCCCCACTTTGGAAGTCGCTCGGCCGCCCCTGCCTGTCTACAAAGACCACCTGTCTACACGGACCACATTTTTTGTTTCGCTTGAAAATGGTTTCTCATTGAAACATGTACTTTAGGAACCTGTCTACAGAGACCACATGTCTTCAAAGGCCACTTTTTGTGTATCCCTTGGGCGGTCGCTATAGACAGGTTTGACTGTACATGTAAACACAAACAGGGTAAATACAATTTGCTTGTACTAAACATTAGGGAATTCAAATTTTCATCTGTCTCAAGGTCTCTTCACACCAAACACGACAAACGACAAAAACATGTTCACACTATAATCGTTCCGCGCCTAGAAACAAAGTCTTAGGCGCATTATAAATGTGAGCTATTATTAGTATTATTATTATCGCTAAAAGGCCTTCTAAGATAGGATGACGATGTCCTGTTTGATGTTGAGAATGTCTTAATGGAATTTATTTGAGTCACAATTTTTTTTGCAAAAACAAGGTAGAACGTACGTCTTTTTTTCTTCAAAATTATTCTTTATTAGGGCTTTGTAAAAGTTGTTTCGATTAGTCATGTCAATGACTGTGAATGATATAAATGATCTCTGTTGGTGTACGGTGTAATGTAGGATTATTTTTCTTTGTTATATTAACTTTCACATTAACTTAAAGATAAAGACCAGTTATGGTCATGCGATTGCATTTTGAAAGAAACGTTGTGGAATCGATCAGAAAAGGTTGATCATCTAGCATATATGTATTGGTGTGTACTGCAAGGTTCTAGAATCGTCAAAATGATAAGAAATTTGGCCCAGTCTTCGTAAAGTTACAAGCACTGTACACAGAATGATGTATAAAGGACTACGCACACGTGCGCGACATGTGCGTTTATCTCTCACACACCAATAGATAAACTAATTTACCAAATATATCAATTAGTAGGCGGTTTCCCGGTAACATTTTTATCATCATGTATTTCAAAACATACTCTTTCACATGATTTGTAATAAAAGTTTCCATTTCATTTTTTGAAATTGGGGCGTTTCCAATACTGGTCTTTAACTTTAAATTCGTTAACTCCCTACATTTACACACTGGATAATTCGTTTGCATTGTAGGGAGGGGGAGGATAAGGGGGGGCATCAGCCACAATATCTCCTACACTTCGTGTATTTCTTGATTTAGAGTGATACCTTACGTTCTTTTTACTGGTAAGAGTGAATTTCTTTATCTTCGTCAAAAATCTGCCAGGGGGAGGAAATTGCCCCTCAGCCCTTCCGTAAATTATTTAAAGCTAATGTATTATATCATACAACATTAAAAATTCGATCTAGCTCTATTTTTGTCTTCTAGGATTGTAAACGTAGCGAGCACAACAGGATATACGGTATTTAGAGAGCAATTAACTGATGAAATAAGGAACAGATTTCGACAAGTTAAGGATGAACAGGACGTTGTGAACCTCATGAATGAATTTCTCGAGTAAGTATAATTGTAATACTATAAAGCATTTGAACCAGGGCTGCGTTTCACAAAACCGTCTTACGTACAAGTTCATCAAAATTCCATTGTAACACGTGTATAAACTCTAACACGCGTTTCAATGGGATGTCGGTGAACCTGTACGCCTACTTCTGAAGGCTTCTCGAAACGATGCCAAGGTCTCAAATCAGTTACCATGATTCATTATGGGAACCTACCTTGATTTATAGGTACCCGTCAATGATTTTCAAGGGTACATGTCTAAAAAACAAAATGCCCCTCCCTCTCAGAAAAAGACCCCCCCCCCCCCCCCCAAAAAAAAAAAAAAAAAAAAAAAAAAAACGTCCACAGCCTCTATTTGGTTTGGTGGTGTGGTTGTTTTTCCTGACCCGCTATTTGCCGCCGCGGTCGTGGGGTCTAATACGGCCGATAACAATCTACGGCCACAGGTATCTCTCGATTTCGGGGGCCTTTGGCCGCCGTCTTCTAGCCGAAAAGCAAATGTGACCTAGGCATACGAAAGCATGTGTATCTCGAATTGGGAAACTTAAGGGTTTAAGACCTCTCCCAGGGCCTCGACAATTAGGATTAATGCCTTACGACAAGGCACTAGTGCATTGGTTTGGTTTCGAACCCGGGACCTCCCAGTTAGGAAGATACTACTGTACCACTGAACCATCTCGCCTATTTCCTCTTATCTTGGTCCTCCATTAAAGTATACAGCAATGCTTCCTTTTAATTACGGTAGGTTTTGGGGCAGTGCGTCAATTTCGGATGGCTCTGTGAAAAACAAATATGATGCAACATCCCCTCCAAAGTGTCGATACACAGGTATGCACATATTTGTGTGTAGGCATGCGTAAACGCGCAGCGATAAGGCAACTTGTATAACTTTTAAAGGCGCTATGGTTAGACAAAAAGCGAGAGGGTGAGTTGTTCGCCCAGGCGCCTTGGGCGACTTGATGTGCTTTAAGTTTACGACTCGCGTTCTCGTCTCCTCTACTTAAACAAGGCGCCTTTGTGAGTTTTAACAACTCACCTTCTCACTTTTCGACTAAAGCATGTTAAACAAGTTGCCCTGTCGCTGCACGTTTAAGCTTCCGTACAGGCCCCTGTGGTGGCTGTTGAACATGTCCAATAATGTCTGCCTCTGGCTACGTTTATATTATGCAGGTGACACGTGCGGCTTATATTCCTTCCAAACACCGCAAGAACTTCTTGCGGATATCGCACGGGCGTCTTGTGATTGTGTGCGAACAGGCATAATGGAGCCGTAACGTATCGCACGGCAGTTGCACGGTACCATGTAAGAAGGGTGCAAAGAACCCACGACAGATCGTTAGAAGGAAAATAATAATTATATTCCGCTTTTATATAGCGCCCAATACATCGCTACAACGATCTGTCTAGGCGCTTTACAGATATATTATTACGCCGGTCATCGGATTCATGTTTACCCGCACACGATGTATGTACATTCTCTTCTCCCTGGGGTGCATTCAGGCCAGTCGTCATTTTACAAGCGCACACTTGCTCGTCCAACCACATTAACTTTCGCATCCTACCGGGTACCTATTTAACACTTTGGTGGAGAGTGGCAAATGTACACTGTTGGTCATAAAGGTGGAATAGTTTTTTTTAACCCAAATTTATGGAAAGATTTTAGCAATGATTTATTCCTAATAGATCTAAATAATAGAATACATTTTCAAATTGTATTGAATAATAATCGACGAGTGTCTGTTTTGCAAAACTTCTAAAGCATGTGTATGCTACTATGCTTAAAGGTGAATTTGGAAGAAAGTGATGAAAATATGCATGTTTGCTATTGTTGGAATGCTGATGACATAAGGAATACAATATATTGATTGACAGAAATTTGCATGTGTTGTTTAATTATTATTAGACTTAGAAAGATCAATAGTGTAAGCAGAGGAACCCGGAAGCGGTGATATTCTCGTTCGTGACGTAGTGTATGTGACGTATCTCCGTGGACTGTTCCTAAACCCGGAAGTACAACGTATTATTTCAATGTAAATACTTACACAAACATGGGTCATTTGTTTAGTAGATTTTGCAATTTTTGTGATATTTAATGAAGTGTTTTATCGAATATACAATAAAGTAATAAACATTCTTTCAATTATATAAGCATTGGTTACTTCCCGATGTTTGGTTTCCTTGAAATATTGACGTTTGGTACTGTAAAATTGATCGTCTTGCAGATCCTGACACACCGGCTTCGCCTATATGTTTTGTTTTGATAATTAGCGTAACTTGAATCTCGTGGCACGGTGAAACTCGCGATAGCTCAGCTCACCCAATCGTAGTGCAGTGTTCACTGTGTTTCGGTGTATTGCAGCGTGATATTTTTGGGAGATAATAGTTGTTTTTCTCGGGTTATAATTAGCTGAAACGTCTGTCTATCTAAGCAATTTAAACAAATTAAGCAAGGAGACCGCGATCAGAATGCAGGTGAGCTAAAACAGTTGTATTCCTCGGCTTGTAATTGCTTCGTGTCTAGTTGAAATGTCTGCTGATCGAGAAAAAAACTCAGCAAAGAGACGGCGCGGTAGTGCGGTACTTTCTCTTCGCCATGCATGTTGAATCGACGATACAACAGGGAAGAATCGTTGGGGTATAGGACGAAGAATCACCCCATTTTCCCCATCGAAGACTTCTTCAAATTATAATTTCAAGTGGCCATCCAGATGCTCAGAGAAGTCGAGCAACCTAGTAAGCCAAAGTTGTAATTACTCCCTTTGCATATTTTGAGATAATGTCGCCAAACCCGCTGTTTGAATGTTTCCCTATGCACCCGCTGAAGCTCCGACGCCTTTGGCGTAGGCGTCGTCTCGGAGCTTCCTAGGGTAGCTGCAGCTGCAACTCCCGCATCACGATTCGATCAGCGTTTACATTCTTGTCGTCTTTACATTCGCCCAATTCACCATCATCTTCACTTTCTTTACTGCTACTAACTTCTTCTTCATCATACTCTATTCATGTCTAGTTCATTTGAGCTGTCTTTTATCATTTTTACTGATGATTATCATCCCGATATAACATCTATACTTTCACTCTGATTATGTACCCTGCAGTGCTATCTGATTGCGAATAGAATGCGCGCGGTGACCGTGTTGTGAATAGTCCACGGAATGACGTCACACGCCCAAACCTCCTCATGGTATCGTAGACGAAATTCTCTCAGAAAAACTTGATTCTCGTAACTTCATTCCATTATATCTCCTTCCCCTTATGTTTATTGACAATGAACCTACAAACAAAATTGAAGAACTGAAAATAACCTTTCTAACGATACCTAATTCAATATGCATGAATTCACCTTTAAATACTGGGGTACCTACGCTCTTAAGTCATAACTGACAGTAATGGGGATTAATGCCTCACAAAAGGACACTAACTCGTCCCTATTTTCACGAAGTGACGGAAGTGAGGAAAATCGCATACAATTACTCTAGCTGATCGACACGGTTTTGATCCTGGGGTTTTGACACTCGCCAGTTATTATTCAATAACATTTGAGAATATATACTATTATTTAGATCTTTTAGGGATAAATCATTGTCAAATTCATTTCATAAATTTGGGTAAAAAAAATATTCAACCTTTATGACCAAAGGTGCGGTTTAACGTCTTGCCATAGGACATTAGTGCTGCGGGGGGACTCGTTGTGATCTGCTGTCGGGAGACTTATCCACTAGACCACAACGCCTCTGATGTACGAATCGCAGAAATTGGGCTACAGCAGCCAAGTCCTAAATCCTACCGCGGTTCGGTCCGGATAACCACCCCCAGTAAAATAGCCCCTAGGACAACTAGCCCCTAGGACAACTAACACCGGACAACTACCCCCGGACAACTACCCCCGGACAACTACCACACGGACAACTACCCCAAGAAAACTACCACTAGGACAACTACCACCTAGAGACAACTACCCCCTAGTGCAACCACCCTCTAGGACGAATTACCCCCTGGGACAAATACCCCCTGACAACTAACCCCACATATGGAAACGTTTGCTTGTATTTGTCTCATAAAAGAAGTTGACCACAAACTGACTCCCACACGGTGTTGAGTGCTCAGGGGTCATGGGCCACTGGCTTCACCGGGCAGGTAGTTCCATTATGTGAATGGGTAAATTAACTATTATAAAATGAGGGGACACATTACATTGTACAATAGGGAAACACATTGTTTTTATTGTGCAGAACATACTCTTTTATTGACTTACTTATTGCATGAAACTATAAAACCAAAATGCATTTTGTATTCTAACAATTGGAGTACAAAGAATAATAACAGGTGAATGAAATGCATAAACTCTACAAACACCTGGGGAGGAAACATTCATAAATTTGAATAATTTAGTTGATAAACGACTCCGATAAATGAAACTATCATAAAACCAAAATGTAATTTGCGTTCTGGCAATTGGACTACAAATAATGATAGCAGGTGAATGAAAAGCTTTAACAACACAAACACCAGAGAATGAAGCATTCATAAATTTGAATAATTTAGTTGATAAACGACTCCGCATGTGGACGTTGGGTGGACCAAAAAGCAGTGCAACACGAACCCATTTAACAGAATGTCGGAACGTAAATTAAATTTGGCGCGGTTGGAAAATGCATCTTTCTACCCTGCGACTTTAATGGTACGATCCAGTAAAGTAAAACAGTAAAATGGCTCTTATTTTAAAATTACTCATTAAATAAAACCCAAAACTTCAGAGATATCAGACAAAATATGTTATATCTTACTAATAATTAAAAAAAGATGTATAAACATCGTGAAAGTGTAACATTTTACGATAAAAGACACCGATTTAGCGAAGATGACGTCATTAGTGCGCTTGCATCATGGAAATCAAGATCAAAAGGTCAATTCAGACACTGATAAGTTATTGGTCATGCCTTTTTGTTTCCTTTATTCCGACAAAATTATACAATCAATCAAAACAAGTTTAATACCAGAAGAAAGCTATCGATTAGTATTTTCATTAACCGCTTGCCCCAACACTATGAACATGTCTGACAAAGAAAGCGGACAAAATATACAGTTCCTCAGGTAGACAATGGAACATCCCTTCACTGCTATTATGTAAAAGTGAATATGCATGTGACACCTGTTGTACACATTTTTAGATAATAGCAGTAAAGGGATGTTCCTTTGTCTACCTGAGGAACTGTATATTTTGTCCGCTTTCTTTGTCAGTCACGTTCATAGTGAAAGTCGCTTGACCACAGTGAAACGAGTGAGAGCTTGCGAGAGCGGCCAAAGTGTGATTGAAACTCGCTATTTGCTCTTCTCCAACGCATAAAGAGACGACATTGTGCTGGATATATGTATTTTTTCCGACAAAAGTACAGAAAATTTGCATATGCTCTTTTTATATTATACTTTATGAAATGTTACCCGAGTGACTTCCGGGCGCCCCAATGCTGGAAAGAAACGCACATTTTAGAAAACTTCACTTTTTCATGGAAAAATGCTTATTTATTTATATGCACGCAAGTCAGATTGAGCGGATGATACAACGTTTCCATATGTAAACTACCCCTAGGACAACTACCTCACGGACAACTACCCCCTGACAACTATCCTAGGGGACAGTTGTCCGGGGTTATTTGTCCTAGGGGGTAGTTGTCTGGAGGTAGTTATCCGGGGGGTAGTTGTCCCGGGTGGTAGTCGTTCTAGAGGGTGGTTGCCCTAGGGGTTAGTTGACTATGGGTGGTTATCCGAAGGTGGATGTCCAGGGGGTAGGTGTCCGGATACGACATTAGGTACGTGTACTCTCTTTGATTTACAATAATAAGCCAGGGGAAATCCTCAGTTTGTAATAACAGACCTAACCTCTATTATGGGGACTACGTGCATTTTCATTTGCAGGTGCTGCAAGACGGAAACTAACGCAGCTAACGGATGGACAACATGGTCATATGGGGTTAGTAAACTCGGGGTGATCCTACTGTCAAAGATACAGGCTGAAAAGATATCACTAAATGAATCAAGGCAGGATATACTTGTCAATGCGGTAAGTACAGTGGCGGTTACACCGAAAAATCTGCCTATTTCGTTCAGGGATATTATGTTCCAATAATAGTGATACTACGTCTAGCATTGCCGAATCCCTCTCAAACATAGTTTGTGTTAAGAAACTCCTCCACGCAGACGGATTATTCCGTGTAAGTGAGGGGCGACCCGACTTTTGCACAGGCGACAGTTGCTCGGGCAAAATTTAGCTCCAGGGATATTTGTTCCAGGTTTGTGTGTGTCTTTGATATGGGGTTAAGGTTGTATTTGGGTTGTAGGCCTACATTACATTTTCTTCTCTTGATGGAAGATCTAGGATTCTCTATCGGAAATTAGGGGGGGGGAACTTGTTAAAAAAAGGTCCGCTGACAAGAAATAGATACAAATTAGTCAAGAAGATACTTACAATTACCAGATGCTTACAATTACATGCTTTCTAAATTTTCTGCTACGAGCAAACGTGCAGGTGGGAGGTGGTGGTGGGGGTGAATGTTTAGCTAGTCCATGTGTTTCTCTCCTCGTCTCCTGGCATGGATGTGGGTGTGAGCTCTGTGTACGAGCATTTTCTCGCACATAGACCTTTTACGGCACTCCATGTCCCATTTTTTAATATTTCCTGAATGAAAAAGAATACAGTTTCACCTTACATCGAGGAGAGACAATCATTTTAAGCTTCAATTAAGAATCAATTTCTTCTTAAGTTGCGCATTATTGTGGAAGAAGTAAACAATTCCAATACCATGAACTATAGTGAACCACCTCGTGATACTTCGCGTGATGCACATCTGTCGTGTAAAGCAAAACAAAACTAACTCTTCGCGATCATATTGGTGAACAAATCTGGAATGATTCTGAGATAAAAACGTAAAAACAGACGCTTAACCCAAGAATGTGCGTAGCATTTGATTCCATTATACTTTGTTTCTTGTTGTTGTCAGTGTTCCCCAGGCTTTGTACAAACCGATATGACTGCTGACTTACCGGACAACCAATATGGAGGCAACAAGGTTACGACCGTAGAGGGCGCAGATACTCCAGTTTTTGTGGCACTCCTTCCACCAGGCGTAAAAGAGCCAAACGGACAGTTCTTGTTGCGAAGAAAGGTGTATGACTTTCTCAACACTGACGTCTTCATCCAAATATGAGACCCACTAGAACACCCAAATGGAGAATATTTACCCATAATGTCGATGATTAATATATATCCTGTGATGTTTGGGCCAATGTCCTTTTATTCACTCTTCTTCACTCTTCTTCAACCCGTATTTAATATAGTGAAAATGGTTACCATGATTACGATAAAAAATTACAAAATATACAAAAATGGAAAGCTGATTTGGACGTAGAATACAAAAACATACACAAAACATTTATGTTTTATTTCGTTGTTGAACAAAGACTTCATTTTCAGCCCCTCTGAATTAAGGGTACACAGATGACAAATAAGCCGCTATCGCGATGACATCATCCTATGTACGTCGGGACAGGTCAGCCATGCAAATAACAATTGTGCGCGAGTAATTGTTTTGAATAGTTTTGAAATCTACTACTATATCCTAAATATGAAATTTAAAGGGAGTGAATTTGATAACAGTAGGGTTGTCAAAAGTCCGCCAATCGGTATACCTAAGTAATAACAGTAGACTATAGTCTAGATCAGGCGCGTACGCAGGGGGGGGGGGGGTAGGGGGTTGAACCCCCCCCCCATTGGTATTTTTTATGTGTGTATTTTGGAGGGGAAAAACCCCTTTGGTTTTTTTTTTTTTTTTTTTTTTTTTTTTTGTACGAATTGCCATTAAAAGAATTACTGTTTTGCTATTGCTCTTTCATAGCCCTGTCTACACGGATTATGTTTTCATAGTTTTTACATTTCCTTCTTTGCCTACCATACTTTCTTTATAGATGTTCGATCGTTTGTGTATATGAAAATCAAATCCGTTTAAGCCTCCCAGATGTTGCAAAAAGAATCTGACAAAATACAAAACTGAACTATATTGAAAAGGCATTTATTGAGACAAATATCAAAGACAATAATTTCTTTAAATTAAATTATATCACAATTGTTTTCTTACTATATAATTATTGATATGTGTGTTTTATATTGTTATTAAAGGTATTACTAAGTTTTGGTATGGGGTCATGAATTTGGTTCAAATTAACATATTGGAAGCAAATGCGTTCCTACAATATTCATTGATCGTTTTCCATGTTAAAATTGAGTCTAAAGTTATGAAATTATAAATAATAAACTCTTTATGTTGTATAGCTCCCTCTCAAGGTCAAGATATCAATTTAGCTATGGAACAATGTTTTTTTTACTAAAATCGACCGATTAGCCATTCCCGTTTGGAAATTATATATCACAACTACATATTCTGAGATTTCCATGGTCGCAGCAACCATTGTACGGCCGTAGGCGCTATTTGAAATTTATCAAAATTTACCGGGAGCACCGGTAAATTTTGATATTCAATTTTTCTCTAAAACAGAAGTGTTTTAGAGGTTAATTTGTTTAGTGCTTATAATACATCCACAGGGGCATTCAAATATATCAAAATTGTAAAAATTTACTATCCACCCAATTTTCTAAATTTCCCAAAACTTTGTATTACCTTTAATATACAAGAGTTACTGAAATCCCATTTTATATAAATAATGAAATGCGTGAAAATAAATACATATTTTAAACATCCTTAAGGAAATGCTAGTCCGCATAATATTCGTCTGAAATTACAAATGTTCCCATTGGATGGGAACAAACTACCATATACCACAATGTTGTTTAACGTTTAGATGGGCTTTTCTTTTAGTTCTTAGATATCTCAGTCGTGATAGCTTTGTAGTCCTGTAGAAGTTTTTCAGACCTGGAAAAGTTGATAAGTACAAGTTTTTTTTGTTGATATGTGTTCTAAATGGGTATTGAAGTAGATTCAGCTTGGTTGCCAGCTTGGCAACCTTGGGCAACTTTTTTAATAGCCATATTAGCATAATCATCTTTCTGTATTATATTATGGACAATAAAATCTTGAATCTTGAATCTTGAATCTTGAATCATCTAATTAGCATATGTGCAATATGTAATAATGTTGCCAATCTCAATCCAGGAAGCCTGAAAACATGGATAATATGACTTTTCCAGGGTTTTCTATGACAAGGAATCCATTTATGACACCAATTTTTATTTTTAAGTAATACAATTGTCTTAAATATCTTAATTAGCATAACATGTACAATAAATATGGACTTCATTGTCATTGTTTATCTATAAAGCCTAAAAATGGTGCACTGCAACATTGTAAATCACTTTTGAAAGATTAATCATTAATTCATGAGAAGATATTCCATGTATATGTAGTATAATTAGCCTAATAAGCTTAATAATCTAATTAGCATATATGTGCAATATGTAATAATGTTGCTAATCTTAATCCAGGAAGCCTGAAAACCTGGATAATATGACTTTTACAGGGTTTTCTATGATGAGGAATTCATTTATGACACCAGTTTTTTATTCCAAGTAATGCAATTGTCTTAAATAGCACAATGAGCATAATGAGCATGCGTACAATATATGGACTTCATTGTCATTGTTTATCTATAAAGCCTAAAAATGGTGCAATGCAACATTATAAATCACTTTTGAAAGATTAATCATTAATTCATGAAAAGATATTCCATGTAGATGTAGTATAATTAACCTGATTGGCATAATAATCTAATCAGCATATATAAGCAATATGTATTAATGTTGTTAATCTAAATTTAGGAAGCCTGAAAACCTGGATAATATGACTTTTCCAAGAATTCTGCCACAAGCTTGAGCAACGTCGGGCTTGTACTCTCAATGGTTCAAACATAACATAGACAGATCATAGTTCGTACTGTTGTATTAAACATCCCTGGCCTACATACGTACTTGTCTCACCACATCATCAATTCCATTACTATCATCTGCTTTAACCATCTTCAGTGTGTTTCCGACTGTCTCTCTAAATCCAATGACTGAAGCCCAACCTCCAATGCGTATGATGACCCCGTCATTTCCTAGACATTTCATGAGGTTCGACAACATTGCCTTGCAACCAAGATAACCACCACATTGGACATACAATTTGTGAAGCTAAATGAGTCCCAAATAATTGATATTCTACAAATATGCTAATTAGGCTTATTAGTACAATAATTACATATTAAGCCAATTGCATTACTTAAAAATAAAAACTGGTATCACAACTGAATCCCTCGTCATGGAAAACCATGGCAAAGTCATATTATCCATGTTTTCAGTCTTCCTGGATTAAGATTACCAACATTATTACATATTGCACATACAGTGTATATGCTAATTAGGCTAATTATACGACATTTACATTGAATATCTTCTAATGAATTAATGTGTAGTCTTTCAAAAGGTCATTTACAATGTTGCAGTGCACCATTTTTAGACTTTATAGATAAACAATGACAATGAAGTCCATAATTATATTGTACGCATGCTCATTATGCTCATTGTGCTATTTAAGACAATTGCATTACTTGGAATAAAAAACTGGTGTCATAAATGAATTCCTCATCATATAAAACCCTGTAAAAGTCATATTATCCAGGTTTTCAGGCTTCCTGGATTAAGATTAGCAACATTATTACATATTGCAGTTGCACATATATGCTAATTAGATTATTATGCTAATTAGGCTAATTATACTACATATACATGGATTATTTTCTCATGAATTAATGATTAATCTTTCAAAAGTGATTTACAAAGTTGCATTGCACCATTTTTAGGCTTTATAGATAAACAATGACAATGAAGTCCATACATTGTACATATTATGCTAATTATGCTATTTAAGACAATTGTATTACTTAAAAATAAAAATTGGTGCCATAAATGGATTCCTTGTCATAGAAAACCCTTGAAAAGTCGTATTATCCATGTTTTCAGGCTTCCTGGATTGAGATTAGCAACATTATTACATATTGCAGATATGGTAATTAGATGATTATGCTAATATGGCTATTAAAAAGTTGCCCAAGGTTGCCAAGCTGGCAACCAAGCTTAATTTACTTCAATACCCATCTAGAACACAAATCAACAAAAAAACCTTGTACTTATCAACTTTTCCAGGTCATGTACATGGTATATGGTACCGTCTACTGGACTATTGCTAGATTTGTGAATTTAAACAATATTTAGAGAAAGAAAGAAAGGAAGAAAATAAAAACTCTGCTAAATCTATAATAAAAACAACTCCACCAGGAGCAATTGGCACTGATATAATTCCCCCAACAATGTTTCCAACGTGGTACACCCGAGTACTGATAAGGGGAATTTCCAAGATCTGGTGTTCACGTTTTGAATTCCAGATAAAGGACTTTTTGTTGACAGGTGAATTTGAAGTATGCATGAAATATGGACCTTCTTAAAAAATAAAAAAAAATATTAGTAACTAAACTGGACAGCAATTAAAACAAATTCAGATAGCACATACTAATACATAATTTCGAAGGCTCATTATTCCGAAAGTGAAATAGGGTTCGTAATTCCGATAATGAAAAAAGTTTATAATTCCGTAAATGAAATAGGGTTCATAATTCTGAAGGATCATAATTCCGAAAATGATATAAAACTTTGTTTCATTTTTGTTCTTCTTGGAATTACGAACTTTCGGAATAACAAACACTAGTTCATTTTTGGAATTACGAACATTCGGATATATCAACCTTCGGATAAACGAATCTTCAGAATAACACATGTTCAGAAATCTGAATCCTATGTTATTTTCTGAATAATGAACCCACTGGTATGGGACATTTGTGATTGGGAATAACGAACCTTCAGAATGATGAACCTTCAGAAAAAAAAAGACCGGTGCCTCCCTATGTAATAACCATGTAAATAAGCCTATTACATGGCATAAATGTCAAATAAATATGATACATTATAGTAAATACAGATGAATTATAAAAGTAAAATGACGAATAGTGCGGAAACTCGGTGCCAGGTAAAAAGAAGTACAATTAAAGTGGTAAGAATATCTGAGGTAAAGTTGCTGGAGCCGAGGTAAACATGTCAGTTGGTAAACATATCAGAAGTACACAATCTTTGACAATAAATCGTCCTTGTTTTCACGAAGTGACGGTAGCGAGGAAAATCGTAACGCAAAGTGAATGCAATTTTTTTTCACTACCGTCACTTCGTGAAAACAGTGAATACCTCTGACATTTTTTACCTCTGATATTTTTGCCTCTGACATGTTTCCTTGTAAGTCCCGCATTCCATCTCTGACACTTTTACGTCTGACATCAGTCTTTAAAGGAAACCTCACCCCAAATAATCAGTGTAGGTGTTATGAAAAAATAGATTTATTCATACCCTTTGATGTATAATATTCCTTACGAAAGTGTACAAGAGAGATATATATAAATCAGGATATTCTTGGCATGATGTAATGGCTTTAGCATGACATGGGAGCAGCCATTTTCTTAAAAATGTGACGTACCAGGGGTAGTTGTACATGTACCATGTACCAAGCTTTAGTAGCAAAGACTTTCTAATTCAATGAAAGAACTTTACTTTTCAATAAGGGAAAATCATAGCTAAGAAGGAAAACATTATATTTGGTGAAAAATATATAACAGGGGAAAATTGTAACTACACGTAATTGATTTAACAATACTACAATATAGCAGTTGACAAGTCAATTTCATTTAGGCGAAACCTTTACCCCAGAAAAGCACCAACTTATTTACGCAATTTGGATATTTTTGAATTCTGGTAATTGAAGTACAAAGGATAATATCAGGTGAAGGTTATGCTTCATCACCAAACACCTGGGAAGGAAGCATCTATAAATTTGATACTACTTGATAATCGACGTCACATAGTACGTAAAGTTATCAAGAAAATAGCGATGCCCTTGCTGAGAAACTGTACATCATTCTCGCATTAAGCCTTTTCTGCACCCTTTGGTAGGGAATCGTGTAGATTAATTAGTACAATCAATCTCTCATAATAACTAAATGTATTTCTTTGGATGAGGTTTCCTTTAACTTTGACATTTTTACCAAATTGCCATACACTTCGGGATGTGACTTTATGATGCTTCTTCTTTCGCAGTCTTGTTGTGGTATTTGAGGAACGTTTGAACTCCACGACGGCCTTGCTGTTTGCGTGAATAGAAGAGAGGAATATATATAGAGAGACATACAGACAGACAGAAAGAATGAGAGGGGTAGATAGATGGAATGAGAGAAAGAGAGAGCGAGAGAGAATGAATGCAACATGTTGTCAAAGGAGAGATAACGACTAAAGACAGAACATTGCAAAACATCTTCAGAGTATTCCCGTTCAATGCGTCCCGTACGACATATGACTTTTATCCAGTTACAGACAAAAACAAAATCTCTTCATTTGACAATAATATTGTAATGATATTAATAATTTTAAAAAAAAACCCCAACAAAACAAAAAACTCAGGAATATTAAATCAAATTGTTATTAAATGGTATTAAAGATTTGATACCTTCATACGCGTTCGTGAATAGTTTCAGGGTACATGCTTTGCGAGTAAAAATTATTTTATATTAGACTATTTAGGATAAAACATGGGAATACATAATTTAATCAAACCCTCAATTATAATCTTTTCAGCTTTTTACTACACAATAATAACCGAAACACACTTAAATGGTTACATAGAGATTCACAAGTGTATTCTGGTGAAATATCAAACGCCTTAATTAACCTACTAAAGCTGTGAATCAATTCAATCAATTACTCCTGACGCAGGTGGACGAATAATACAAGCAGTAAACAGCAGACCAACAGAAGATTATGATACCGTGGGGCGATGGTCTATAGTTGTACATTCAATTTGCAATGAACCCCAACCCCACCCTACCCCCAAAGATTGATAATTATGAGATTAAAAGTAGAATTATAGAAGGGTGGAATGAGGACTGGAAAAGTTGTGAGGCAGTCCAACAATTGGTGTATTTCAAATGGTAACCGCAGGTATATTCACAATGAAATTTTCTTTCAGGCATTCAAAATTGTATAAAAATGATTATTCAGATATGTACCATCTTTATCTTGTTCAGTATTCATAAGATTATATAATACAAGAAGAGTATGTACCTCTACTAAGAAATCCAGGTCCTCTGTCTCTGGGCTGAAGTCCATGGATTTCACATAGACAGTGTTGATGAGTACCGTACGCTCAATGTCATGGCCCTGTAGTCCCAATGTTTAATAAGTGGAAGAAAAGTGCAGAAAAAGATCGCATAGACCTTCGATAAATCAACTCAATGGCAGTTTTGTTTTTGTTTATACGTCCCGAAGAAATCATATTCAAATTACGTTCTACACTGCCAACAATTTATTTCAAAATTCGGTGGACAATGTTGTTGAAATCAAAAGTTTTTGCGATCGGCTTTAGGGGAAAAAGATTGATCAAGCTCGTTTTAGAGATGAGTGGGATGAAGATTAAAAGGGGAAACATACAAACGGATACAACACGTACTTCCGAACCCACCTCCCCGACCCACCCTCGAATAATCGTCAAACTTTGGCTTTGTTCATACTAACAAATTAAAAATATGATGACTTTTTTTCCCAATTTGTTAAACAAATGTTAAATTGAAGTCACAACCATTTTTTCTATTTTTCCCATGGAAAGTTCTCACTGCTATAAAGTGTCATATGGAAAATGTTGTCACACCCCCGCATATGTTCTTTCATACCTCATGAGGTAATGCTGGTCAGTCACACTGAAAAATTAACTGCAGATCGGCTGATTCTTGTTCATTTGGGGGTAATGTTATATTTTGTTCGGTCTGTGTAGGTCTCTGGTGGTGACCTCGTCGATGTGACTTAAGCATCAAGCACAATTAGACATTTAGTTATACCTCAGTGAGTCATTTCGCCAGACGGAATCCATATCGACCTATTCTTAGCTGTTTAGGGTAATGATAATATGTTCCTTGTGTCGGTCTTATTGGTGGGACTGAGGTTTTGTTCACACTGCCACAGCGACTCTACACCCTTGGCCGCTCGAGCTGGGCAATTTTTTTTTTGTTCGGTCTGATGTCGGCGTGGGTTCTAGGACACCTACCCCCTGGACATCCAACCTCCAGATAACCACCCCCAGTCAACTACCCCTAGGACAACTACCCCCTAGGGCGACCACCCTCTAGGACAACTACCCCCAGACAACTACCCCCTAGGACAAGTACCCCGGACAACTACCCACTTGGACACCTACCCTAGGACAACTACCCCCGTATCTACACCGCGGACAACTACCCCCAGGCAACTACCCCGGACTGAGGGGTAGTTGTCCGGGGGTACTTGTCCTAGGGATAGTCTTCTGGGGGTAGTTGTCCGGGGTGTAGTCGTCCTAGAGGGTCGTTGCCTTAGGGGGTAGTTGTCCTAGGGGGTAGTTGATTGGGGGTGTTTATCCGGGAGTGATTTCCAGGGGGTAGGTGTCCGGATACGGTCGGCGCGACCTCTGTCTCTTTGTGTGACCAAGGTATTTCATTTCAGTCCCACCACCACTAATCCGACACCAGATGGACACCAATCCGAACAATGTTGACCATTGCAGGTAATATAATTGTCCGTTCGGTTTGAAATCGGTCAAGCCAGATTCAGTTTTGTTGGTGTGACTGCGAGTAACATGGAGAAAGATTTGTTTGTAACAAAACAACTTACCTCTAGGAAAGCTCTTTTGACGTTCAGTAGTAGCATGCTGAAGATTCCAGTGAGATAATCTGTTAAGTTCTTGATATCAAGCCGCCCCGTTCCAATATGATGGGTTTGGATTCCTACTCCCTCCACCTCCGCTAAGGACATCAGCTCATTGAAGTCAATCTACATGTCAAACAAAATGACATTAATCAGGAGTAAATTTTTCTTTGTTTGCATTATACATCAGAAGCGGCGATAAAGAACGGCATTTGTTATGATGTAAATTGCAATACGCTATAATGGTTCGCACTTTTAAGTGAATACATAAAGGGGCCTATGTGCCCGTCATTTGCACGTACATGTACATGTAGAAGAACAACAAATAAGCAGCAGCCCTTTTTTGTGTGAAGCGTTTTACTGTGTCATAACTAAAAAAAGTCATTACACCGCCAAACCAACTCAATACCGACCAACCTTTAGCGATAAGGGCTAATGTAAATGATTGTTCGGTCTTGTACGTGTTACCATGATTTTACTCCGGCCATCACGAGCTGCCCTATTTTTTAATTCATTTAACATATATATTCTTTCACCTTTTAAAGAGGGACGTTCCTGCTAACTACTGAGTAAGATTTCAAATCTTCTAGATTTTACAATTTGATTTTGAGTAAATTTTGCATTACTGCAGAAAGGTACTGGACAACTTTAAATTTACGCATCTCATTATTCTGCATATCAATTGAAAGAAATTTGAGAGTCGGTCTAAAATGAAACGCAGTACGATGAGGAAAAAAGGTAAAGAGAGTGGGACACTGGTATACAATTCGATGTTAAAGAGATGATCAGTAACAAATTATTCTTAGTTAACCCATGGGCTATGGAAATCGAGTGATCACGGTATTCAGGTTATGTGAATGAGATCATTCTGAAGTCAAAGGGGTTAAGAAAGGGATGTACCTCTCCGTCGGAGTTAGCATCAAGGCTGTCAAATATTTCGTCGACAGTCAGATCTTCTCCGAACAAAATATGAGCATGGTCAGGTGTAAACTCCTCATTCTATTATGAGAAGAAAAGATCAAACATTGAAACAAAACGGAAACAAAAATGCACGCGGCTGAAAACAATAGTCTGAGGGTGCGTTTATTGGGTCTCGCTACTAGATATGTACATATCGTACCCCACTATCATACCCCACTATCGAACCCCGGCCCACTATACGAAAGTGATTTGCGGGATGTCGTGTTTATCGTCTCTTCACGATTCAAAATAAAGGCCTTGTGTCTGCGCAGCTGTTTTGCGCCGTTTGACCCGGGAAGCAGACAGTTTCTCGGAGGTCAACTACACACACATGCTTGTACACAACACATGGCGCGCTAGCCTCCGAACCGGAAATTAACCTGGGTGGTCCGATTTGTATGTGGGGTTCAAAACAGCTTTGCGTTTATCATCTCTCAGAAACGTGATTCTGGCTGTATGTCACATTCAAAACACACTTTTTGCGTCTTTAGATACGCCCATATCTAAAGACCTTTAAAAAAGGCTTTGCGTTTATCACCTTCTAAATTTGCCTGAAAGACGTTTGAGAAACCTGATTCTAGCCAAAAATCTGGTCAATAAACGCACCCTTAGATAGCAGAAAATAGCTAATGAAAGGGTTAGCTGTCGGAATGATGATAATTTGTATTAGTCGTAACAAAATTGATTTGGGTTTAAATGACACTAATAAGTGGCCTATCAAGTCAAGGCAAAAGAAGAGAAAAAATTGTGGTTACGTCAGTAAATGCTGTTACATTAGAGGTACATCATTCCAATGTCAGACTTCAGTTATAAGAGGGAGTATGAATCTTTGTAAAATATATATGGTTTAAGAATAAAGACGTGGTTTATGTAAAAGTTTTCAAATAAGTCTCTCGGTCACTTTTACAACTTTTCGTTCATTCCTTGATTAGACGACGACGATGAGATATTTCAAAGTGAAAGACGATACGTACATTGTTGAAGACTTGCTTGAACGCCTTGATGTTAATCGTAGTACCTCCGATACTATTTTGATCCAGAACCTTCAGAAAACGGGTCATGGCGTCTGTCACCAGGCGATGCTGTTTACAGTTCAATTCTCGCTTCTGTTTTATTTTGTCGTGAGCTCTAGATGAGGCCAATTTAAAGTCGGTAAGAATGGTTAGATACATACAAATAATCATACAGGAAACAAAAAGTCAGACTCGTTTGACATGCGCTGAAAAGAAACCAATAATAATAATACTTTGGTTTATATAGCTCCTAATACAGCGGTGAAGTCTCTTAGCGCTTTACAGATATATCATTTAGCTCTCTTTAATAAGAAAAAAAAGACTCAATATCTGATATCTAGCCTGCCGAGAGTGAATTAAAATGTCTCAATACGCTCCCATTATGGTATAAGTCATGTAGGCATGCTAAACACAAGGCGCGACAGATATAGTATATGAACAAAGAAATGTTCATTGTTATCAATTTTACAAAGGTTTAGACAAATCGAATACTTTAACAACAACAATAACACTATAATAATAATAATAATAATTACAATAACAATATTCATATAGCACTTAATACTAGAGTCACTAAGCGCTGTACTTTTATTACCACGGCATTAGCCGACTTGCAAGATAAGGCGCACTGGCATTAGAGGAATTTTTCCCTACCGGATTCTCATTTACATCCACCGGGTGGAGGTTGGCATATAAACATGTAGATCATGTCTTGCCAAAGGACATTGGTGCCGCGGCGGGACTCGAACCTCGAACCATGTGATCCACAGTCCGATGAAAATTCGCGGTGGACAAGAGAATATTCTACGTATACTGTCAGTCAACTTACCTGGCAAGTTTTGTATCTGGTATAGGTGCAATGGGGGCTTCTAAATCTGGATTTGTAGCCAGTACATGGGAGTCGTAATCACTGTACTGTTGGCAGAAGAGCAAAATACAATTTAAACTTTCAAACATTCGACAGTTAGTTTGATCTCAAGCTAGGTCGGGACAACTCGCGAAGGCAACCTGAATGTAATTGAGAGGGTCTGGCTTCAAAGATTAGAAACATTAAAAGTATTTGATTGAAAGTATCACCTTTTTTAACAGACATCGCATCCCTTCCGTTGTTCAAAAAACAATTTGCCTCTGTCATTATATTTCAACCCTGGCGTGCGGCCCCGGTGAAATATTACATAACTCGGGAAATTGTAAATGTGTCGGTTGAAATTATTTGTTATATTGAATGCCGGAGCAAGAAACTTACGATGATCATGCCAAAGGTTTTGTCGTTGAACATTCCAAACCTCTCCTTCTTTGTGAGGAGCTTGGCCGCATCCTCCAAAGGTTGCATCTTCTTAAGGAGACAATCTTCAGGTTTCATAGAAAGCCACCACCCTATCAAAGCAGACAAAGTCAGGTTCCTGTTTCATGAAACTTGTTATCAATAACAACTTACAATACATTTTATAATCGAATGAAATGAGGCAATTTATATGTACAAGTAAATATACATCTGAGCATCTAGCGGTTTCTGATACTTTGTATTTATGATGGTGACGTTATTCAAATCTATCACCTTATATTATCTCACGTTCTTTTTCCTTTTCCTTCACTCTCTTCCTTCGCCCTCACATATTTTTGTTTTGCCATTCGATTTTTGGAGCACATGCCCCCGTGCTCCCACCCCCGCCCCCATAGCTACGCCACTGTTTGTTGCTACTCTTTGATATTCGACATTATCAAATGAGTATACTTACCATCGAAACAGTGAACTGGATAGTTACACAAAATACCGCCGTCGATATAGAGATCGGTTCGACCCATGTATTGCCGCTTTACAGGAAAGAACACAACTGCGCAATAATAAGGTAAGAAACAACAACAACAAAACAATAGGGTAATACAAATGTATTCATCTAATTTCACCATGTTCATGAGATATAAGGCTCGTTTAGATATGACGCGTTGAAACATAACATACGGAAATAAGAAGCGTTTACATGTTACTCCATACAACAAAGGTTTCACGCATCATACGTAAACGAGGCTTTAACGAACGAGGCTTCTACAGGTAAATTACTAGACGTTAGTATAAGCATGATACACCGGAGTATTAAATATGATTACATTCCCCATACAGTAGACATGAAAACGTAGCATATAAGAGAGATTCGTGTGAAACATTAACACAGGGTATTTTGATAATAAGATTTACGGTAATATTCCCGGAGTGCTATCGAAATTAAAGCCCCTCTAAAGTGATCGGAGCCTTACAAATTTGATTGCAAAATTTCACTGTAGCATAATGTGAAAGAAGATGTCATTTCAGACACATTTCTGGAAGAAAAAAAAATATATAGTGTTTGAAGTCGAATATCGATGGAAGAATACTGCGTCCATGTCGATATTGTATTTCTTGCAAATAAAATCAGTGGATATATTCATTTGGTTTTGCATATCAACGGTTTTTAGAAGTTGTCGCGTAATTTCAAATAGTTTTGTTCTCACCTGGAGCGGACATAGACATCCTGACAGCTGTCCTTATTGGCATGTTGGGAGTGGTTTTGACGTGACAATATTCCTCCATCATCGTGGTTAGATTGGTAACCACCACGCATAGTTCTCTCCCCGTCTTAACATAAAGGTCCTATTAAAGGAAGCAAGGGATGAAAGATTATAACTATCATTATAGAAACATGAAAATGTATTCATGTTTTTGTTCATGATCATGAAAATAATGTCTTGATTTTCGTATTCTTCACAAATTGTAACCCACTGCTGGGGTTAAGAAATAGAAGAACTAGCGTTCCCTATTATATACGTGAATATACAAATCATTCATGTTTGCGAGTGGATTAGTGATTATACACTGCAATTAGGTTATGTCGCAGTGCATACTACTCAGTGGCGGATCCAGGGGGGCATCCCCTGGGAAAAAAAACGTGTAAAAAGTTAATTTACCCTTTTTTGGAGATGCCCCCCCCCCCCCACCCCCCTGGCGCTCAAGGGGGGGTGCGATTTTCCAAATTTTCGAGGGCCCCAAAAAAAAAATTAGTGGCAACGACATTAGATACAGAGATCTATAAAAAAAATATATAAAAAAAACAATCACCTTCTAGATTCAGGCTCTAAAACAGAATTTGCTTCAAATTTAGCCGATTTAGCCTTTTCTCCTCCAAGAAAGCTTGAAATCCGTTTAAATTTAAATTTAAATCATATGAATATTCAGATCATCAATAATTAGGATCATAGCATTTTAAATGTTCTAATCAAATGCCACTGCAAATTTTTAAAAAATTGGATTGTAATCAGATCGTATAGTATGTGGTAGACTTTTAAGGAATTCGGAAATGATCGTAGAGCAATTGTCGGAGGAACAAGTATTGTACAACGGCCGACTTACCTTGAAAGTGGCGTTTGGGTCTCCTAGCTTTTCAGCAATGCCCTCACCCAGAGACTGATAGGCGGTCCTTCCAGGATGCCATCCCATGTACTTAAAGAGGTTGGGCACCAGGCTGCATTTTCCACAAGGTGCATCTTCAATAAAAGAAACCACATGAGGAGGAATAAATAATGAGTATATTTTGATTATTTATAATGTCGTTGTCACTTATTATGACGTGATGCTTTTAAATTATTTTGCTGATCACACGCACATTGACCACTCACTAACGTACTCAGGAAATTCTAGAAAATTAAAAATGCCTGTAGTACTGCACTTATACCATGCTTGGCTGGTTCATTAAATTGTTATCTTTTACTTCAAAGACACTTTTGACTCCTCTTTTACGCATATTTTCATATTCTGGAATATGTATACAATTCGTACGTGAACCACGGTAATGCCTTGTCACACCATCGAGACAACCATCAGACTGCACAAGAAAGTTCATTATCTCTACTGTCCAAGCTTCGGTCGGTTTGGCGGTTTGGCGAAGGTACCGACCTGGACGACTCCTGCAACCGGACTACACACTCATGATAACGTCCCCAGACGAATACCCCTCCCCCGTTCAATTACCGCTTACCCGGACGACTATAGCCGGACAAGTACTGGTCAAGAACATAGCCCTTTAGGTAATCGTCCCCCAATTACCCTTCAAAGAGCTCTAAGCGTAATTGCGGGGAATTCTCCGATGGTTGTGGGCTACTTGGGCAGTTTTCAAAGGGGTTGCCTGACCTAGATAAATGCAGCTAACACTCCTAGCCCTACAGTTTTTTTGTTTATTCAGAACCTGCGATGGTGCCTTTTTTCAGTGGCGTAGCGTTGGTCTAGAAATGTATAGGGCACACGCTTGATCGAGGGTACTTGTCTTCCTCCATTAATGTGGAATGGAATGCAAATTAATACGGTTATCAATTAGGGGAGGGGGTGTCTTTTTGTCATGTTTCCCTTCCCGTTCCCCTACTTCTCTCTTTCCCCTTGTGTCGTGGTGGGGGGGTGACCCCCTGTGCCCCTGTAGTATTACCACTGCCTATTATATTACTGATATATTTTCCGAGAATCGATTAAAATGATTGCATATAATGTTCATCAAACACGACCGCAAATACTTTCGAGATATTTATAGGGGGAGGGGGCAATATTGGAATGACACAATACGTCACTGTAATGTTCGCACATATTCACCGGATAATGCTGGACAAGGCTATTCAAACTGCTTGAACTTGATTTCTCGAAAGGCTTTGCGATCGTACGTGTAGATACTCTAATTTGTTATTCACCTAAGAGGTCTTCGAATTGAGGTCCATCTTTTATAATGGAGAGAAATTTGCTGGACCCGTGGCCTACGGCGAGATAAGCAGCTGTCACCGAACCAATGCTGGAACCAGCGAAACGGCGAATCTTGCCCAAGAAGTTAAGTCGCTCCAACTCCTATTTGATACAAAGAATTAAAGAGCGTGCAAGAGTTCTGATAACATTAGCAATAGTTTGTTGGCATTTATGGTTCATTTAAAAAGAATGTCAACACTTCGAATTCGAATTCGTCTCACCCGGCGGTCGAATTCGTCTTTTTGAAATCAATACCAAGGAAGTTTCATTAAAATCCATCGAATAGACAAAACGAGTGACGAATTCGAATAACGCTTTGACGATGTCGATTGCAAAATGACGCAAATTTCCGTTGGCAGCCGGGGATGACGAGATCGATTTGACTTTAACGAAATTGGATACGAAATTATGAAATTAAATGGACAAAGTTAGAAAATGAATTATCTATGATGATATTGACTATGAGATGTGCAAAATTAGCAAGCTTTCGGACGAAATAAAATGACAAGAGTACTGATTGAAACAAAGTGTTAAAATGGACAGGAAAACCTAATAGTAGTACTATTAGTATAGTACTAGTAGAGGTAGTTCTATAGTAGTAGGAATATTTAATCGCTTCTCACCATTATGGCGCCAATATAAGCATTTCCCTGGCTTCCACCGCCTTCCAAAACGAGGTTCTCATACGGGAATTCAACATCGTCAATGTCTTCAGCAATACTCGACAACGCAATTGCCTGAAATCCATTCGCAGATTGTTTTGGTTGACCGGTCGTAGCTGATGCGTCAACTTCGTCTATTTCTTTTAGAGCACTGAGTCTCCTCTCGAATCTGGCATTGAATTAGGATGAGAACAGATTTTTTGTAAAGCCCTAAAAAGTTTTAATCTGTCGTGGTTTGAAGAAGAAAAAACAGCAGCAGCAGCAACAGCAACAGCAACAACAACAGCGACAACAACAACAAAAGCAACAAAATGGAAAAAAATATTGATAACATGATAGCTGAACAATTTTTTTTGTATCTCAAGATTAATATTAGAAAACTTTCAATTTTCGAGACATGTTTAGATTGTGCAATTGGGATAGTTATGTCATCGGAATGGCCTGGCTGGAACGCTCCCCAGGGAGTGGAGTATGTGCATACACTGTGTGTGGGCAAGCCTAAATCCGATGACTGGGATAATAATACATCTGTAAAGCGCTTAGAGACATCGTGTATGTACAAATAAACAAACAATGAACAAACAAAGAGAGAATAGATTATCGTTTGTCTAACTAAAGGGAAAGGATACATTTGTGACATTATTAGCCCATGCACATTATCATAGCGTTTTAAAACCAAGCATCTACCTACTTTGATGTTTGGACTATAGTGTTTTTATGGCGACCCTTTTCAAGTATAGTTTTCTGATATATCAAATTCCGCCATATAGTTGCCATACCAACATAATGTTCTCGCACAAATAAAACTTTAAAAGACCATGGTTTTGATTATAATCAAACTTTTAGCATCATTTTACTTTAGTAATATATGTTTTTTTCAGGCTAACTAAATAGTTTTCCTATTCATAAAGCTATTACGTTCATTCTTTTTCATTATATTGATGTTATTAAAAACTGCCATTATAAAGGTTAAACGTAGGGGGGAATTGAACGCAGTGAATTAAAAAAAATTATACTGGATGTAGTAAAACAAAAGAGTGTATTACAATAACATTAAAAGAATGATTAGTCTGGCCGGCCCTGTGTTCTTGATTCAAATCGAGCTCAATCTAAATTTAATCGCAACTGTGTACTTAAGAGATAGAAGTTGCTTTTTATTTTCAAGTTGCGATTGATTCGATTCAATCTCATCTCTTTATAAGACGGAGCCCTGGTGTTGGTCTGGTGTCGATCTCGTCGGTATGACTGGGGGATTCAGTCACACCAACGAGACCGACACAACTCCGACAAGAGACAGAAACAAAAGGAAGAAGAAGAAGGAGAAGGAGGAGGATGAAGATGAAGAAGAAGAAGAAGAAGAAAGAAAAAAAATGAAAAAGAAGAAGAAGAAAAAGAAGAAAATTAAAATAACAAGAATATAACCCCAGATAGAAAAATGAAGCAATCTTTTTGAAGTCGGTGTAAAGTCGGTTATTCGGTGCAAGTAGGTTATAGTAGGGAATTTTAGATTCTGCACGCCGAGAACGTGGACTGCCCTTTTAAGGCAATGTGACGTCACTGCCATTTAGTGCCTTAAAAGGACGTCACATTGCCTTAAAAGGGCAGTCCACGTTCTCGTCGTACAGAATCTAAAAGTCCCTATTACCGACAGGAGGTCAGGCCCCTATATACATACATTTATATACATCCATTGTCACTGTCCAACAGCCCATGAAACTTTTGTATACCAGCGTTTGCCAAATGTATTGATGTCGACCTACCCTACAATGACGACATGTGCTTCAATACCTTTAGAGGTTGGCTTGACAATATACTGACATTTTGTATGGCAAGGCCGTTTTGTCATATCCATTCAACCTGACATCTACTTTTTAAATTTATATTTCATAACAAGCTCATTATGGTGTGCCGTGTCATTTCCATGCCAATCTATGGCATCGTTTTGCATTCTTATTCTGTTAATTTTATGGTCCCATGGTTCCACAATCACAGCCCAAGCAAAGTAGCGTAAGAAGGATTGTACGAGGTGAATGACTAAATTCCATGAAATTAGAAAGACACGTACATGAGTGATAATACGGCTGACCTACACAATATATATTCCACAATCAATCCTATTCATAGTCCCCTTTACTCACCTTTCATGTAATGGATGCACTCAGCAAGAGTACAAAGTTGTCGTTTATATTGAGTTCTATTAATTAACTAAACTTCATGTTTAACTAAACTTCGCCAATTTGGTCTACTCTTCACTTTACCAAGGGTATAGCTACATGTATATCATTATAAACAATAATTATAATAATTAAACCTTTTTGTATAGCGCACAACACACAGAATAGGATACAGATGGAGTGGAAATGGTCCACTGGGTTCATGATTGTGAGATCTTACCAAGTGGTAAATAGATATGTTTCAAATAACTTCTGAACTTGCCAAACGTTTCTAAATTTCTAAATACTGGCGTTCGTGTGGGCCCTGCAGTCGTTATGACCCCCATAATTGCCATTTATACCTGGATCGAGAGAGACACTGAGAACAAAACACCTCAATAACTGGCAAATACACAACTTATTTCTTCACATATCTAGACTCTCATGTAGCGATTTTTTTTCATTTTCAATCACTGGACCCAACACGTTATCTAACCCTAACCCTAACCCTAACCTTAACCTTACACGCGAGTGTACCCTAACCCTTGCTCCTGTATATATGTTCAAATAAAGCCCGGGGCGATTGTTCCCAGAGCAACTGTCGACCAACAAGAACATATTAACCGTCGTCCACAATATAAATCTGAACCATTTATTTTTCAATACAACATTACTAATAAGTTCATGTATTCGATATTGTCGGCAATGATTCTGACAGTACCTCCAACTTATACAAATAGTGCTTACCTGAAGTTATTTTTCTCGACAATAAGGCGATGGGAAGTCCTACGATTGTTTTTCCCGCCTGGTTTCTTTGCCTTTGGAGGCTCTGCGGGAGGCTCTGCCTCAGTCGATACATCCGATCCCATTTTTTTAGAGATTAGGAGAACTTCTGACGCCCTTTTTCGCTCTCCGAGATTGAAGTATTGGGCTGTACAAGTAACAAGTCCTTCATTTACGCGTGAAACATGGACCTGTAAAGTAAATATGCTTCTAATGTTACGAAGCGCTCCCTATTATACGCGGGAGGTAGATGTTATCCGGACAAGGCTTATCCATGCCTGATTAATCTTGTAGAATCACAGAGGCAACAACTGCAGGGACCTGCGGTTACAATTTTTTCCTATAGAAAAATCTCGACCTTGGGATCGTTTGATGAAACCCACTCCATGACAGCCATATCTTTGTCTGCGACCTATACGGAGATATCAAGAAGCGGTCAACCCGTTTCACAAAACATTGATAAGCGAAAAGTTCAAGAATTGTCGACGCCGTAGGCTACAAAAAGATAGTCTTTGTCACGATCTATAGGATTTGTATACAAAACCTTACAACACTAAAATCTCTGGAATGCTATATAGAGCCAATTCATTGCCTAGAAAAATCACGACCTGGGGATCGTTTCATAAAACCAACTCCATGACAGCCACATCGATCTTTGTCGGCGACCTACGGAGATGTCAAGAAACGGCCAACCCGTTTCACAAAACAATGACGAGCAACAATTTAAAGAATTGTCGACGCCATCGGCTACAACAAAATAGTCTTTGTCACGATCCATAGGATTTTCTCCTGAATTACCAAAAGAAATTATAAGGCTTAATGTCATTCATACTTTTTGAAAAAAGTAAAACTCTAAAAGAGTTCTACCGCAAACGAACCCACAAACATATCTTTCACCATCTTACCATAGGTCCTTCTATATATCACCCTTCTATTTTGTTCAATCTTTTAATTCAATGCTTTCAAACAAATGGATATGAGACACTCACTTTCTGTTTTTTGTCTCTTTCTATTAAATGAATTCAGATTTATTTGTAGCATATATTTTGTTAAATCATAGCAAAATGTGAAATATGTGTAATGTATGAAGAAAAAACTAGAATTGAAACTTAAACATGGAGTAGATATCAACATTCTTCATGATTGACGGCACTGTTTTTTTTTTAACTATGACCAAATAGCTAAATGGCCCTTTGAGAGCCTGAAACTTTTCAAAGATGAAGAATTAGAAATCAATTACAACTTTTTCTTGTAGCATGGACCTAGATTGACCTCCCATAGCTTAATCAAAAAATTTCAACATTGCTTTATGTGCATGAGGTATCCCTGAACAGCCAATTGTTGACGGAATTTTGTAACAAAATTGACATACCTTTTTGGTTGGAGCCGAAAAAAAATATATACCCACAAACAATATGTTTTTTTTCTATTGATGATTAATGAGCATGGGTGGATCTTAAAGTTAACAGTAATCTGAATTAACTCCTGTATTTTGATGGAACAGTGCACTTGAAAATGGTGTTTCGGACGTTACATTTTCCGTAAACAATGTAGACCCTCATTTAACCCACTAGAACAATAAATTAATGAGATTGTTTATGGTTTGAATAAACTTATTAGTTACTCCAAGTCATTAAATTAAAAGAAAATATAATTTAATTGTAGTTGCGCTTATATTAGAAATATACTCAAAATTTGAAAAAGTTGTCGCATTTTCCGTAAACAATTTTGTAACGTCCGAAACAACTTTCAATTTGAAGTAGCAGAAAATATATAAACTGCAGGACCTATCTTTTGTAACATTTTTTAAACATTTCATGGCGGCTACCCACCGAAAAAAATAAATTTGCAATACATCATTACAATACTATTTTATAGTTCAAACCAATTTTCCGTTAACAGTTGTAACGTCCGAAACAAATGTAACGTCCGAAACAAAAAATACCAAATAAATGATGATAATCCAAATGATTTATTTGTTGGGGCCTTATGGCATTTAACTAGTCTTTTACCATATTAAAGTTTTTATAGACTTTGTATGTTTAAATGTTTGACATCCCAATTATTATTTTTTAATGGAAACTATTTTTTTTTTTTAATCCAAAAAATAGATAGGGAAAAAAAAATCTGCCCGCCCGCCCCTACTCCAGAAAAGCAATCGAGGACAACCAAATGATTTATTTTTGGGGGCCTTTTGGCACTACTCAACATATAGTAGAGACAGCATATTATTATGGGTCTTCCTGAGCCATGATTTTTTGAAGAAAAAAATAAATTTTAGTCATTTTATATGATGGAACAGATGGGAAAGTAGTCCGGCACTACATCACATTGACATAAACCGTTTCAGTCAATTTGAAGTGCCCATACGTATAGTGATTACAACTTTCGCAAATCCATAACTTTCTTTTATTTGTCAGATTTAATTGAAACTTTCAACAATTCGCATCTCTGATTTATCAGCTTTCTTTTAGTCGAGTAGTTGACTATTTGGGTTAAATTCATAATAAAAGAAAATTACAAAGAAAAATTAAAACTAAACCGGAATAAATCTTTAAGTCTAGAGGGTGGATATCCAAGGGGTAGTTATCCGGGGGTGGATGTCCAAGGGGTAGGTGTCCGGATACGTCTATTCATATGTGCATGGCACGTGAGTTTCATGAACGCCGAGTCAACTATTCTTTTTTTCATAGTGAATCGAATCCTCACAATGCACTTCACTTCGTATATACAGTGCGTCCCAGAAAAAACGAAACCGAGAAGTATCGATGTTCTATCATAACTTAATCACAACTATAATTGATGAACGATACATATTTGGAAAGCTTAGAGTCTCCTCTTTCATGTGATGTTACTCAGATGATGCATATTTACATTTTCATAATTTTAACAAACGAATTCGTTTTCACTGGCTGCCTGCCGTATCAATAAACGAAATTAACAAAAAACTTAACTCCGTTTCGTTGACAATCAGCCGTAGACGAGAGTCTTCATGCATGGCTGATTGTCAACGAAACGGAGTTAAGTCTTTTGTCAAATCTGCTTTTTGCTACGGCAGGCACCCAGTGAAAACGAATTCGTTTGTTAAAATTATGAAAATGTAAGGTCTACTTTAAACGAACAGAACTTTGTTATTCCTCGCTTATTTTTCCTGATTGAGGTGTCATATGAAAGGGCAGAAACTTAACTTTCTAGAAATGTGAATTTTTCTTCGAAATTCAGATACCGCCCGCCAAATGTCTTTCTGGTTTCCTTCCTTCAAATTGCTTTTAATCACTCATGCGTGAAATATGCATCATCTGAGTAGCATCAACTGAAGGAGGAGACTCTAAGCTTTCCAAATATGTATCATTCATTAATTATGGTTGTGATTAAGTTATGATAAAACATCGATACTTCTCGGTTTCGTTTTTTCTGGGACGCACTGTATAATCAAGCTTTTCCAATTGTATCCAGACAGAATCTTTCAAAATGTTATCGCATGACCAGTACTCGACTATATCTTCTAAACAAAACTCGTATGTACAGTGAAACCTGCCTTAGTGACCACCTGCCTACAATTGCTGATCTCCCTCGAGTGGTCTTTGTATACAGGTTTCACTGTATATACTATAAAATCCAATAAAAAGTCAAGTACATGTACCTTGAGTGTTCTTTGTATACAGGTTTCACTGTATATACTATAAAAGCCAATGAAAAGTCAAGTACATGTATAAAATGGTAAAATGTTTCAACAATGTTTTATTGACGAATTATGAAAATTGCACAAAAAGAAGGTTTATAGTCCAAAACAGATGATCCCACTCTTGATATACTCCGTATAAACATCCACTTTGTGTAAGACATCAGAGGTTACTCACAAACAGCTGCATTGACTATGTAATTATTGACATGTGTGATTTATATAGTTATTATTATACAAGAAATACTGCAATCTCATTTTATATATGTATTGATCATTGCGTAAAAATAATAAATATTCCAAACAACCTCTTGCAAATACTAGTCCGCATACGTCTAAAATTACAAATGGTCTCCTAGGAGAAGCATGAACTACCACATTATAGTGTGGTACGGTATGTCACTGAAACAGCTCCCGTAGGACTTTTGTGCCAATGTTTTTTTGTTTGTTTTTTTGCATTTTTGGATTCATTGGGGTCCAAGCTAACAGAAATTGATGGGGTTCAAATTTTCCCGAAGACACCAAATTTCCCTATTGCGCTTTATGTAAGCCATTTTGGCGCCCAATATGGCCCCCAGGAAATGAGGGGGGGGGGGTTGAAAATATGAACCCCATCATTTTTAGGGTGACAGCATTGGCTATTCTTTAATAAGATATAATATTTCAGTTCTGATAGTATTGCTAGAATTGTGATTTTAAACAATATATAAAGAAATAAAGAAAGGGAAAACTCCGCCAAATCTAAAAATACAAAATAACTCCAGCAGCATAAATTGGCACCGATTTATTTTTTCGCAAACGTTTCCAACGTGGTACATCCGGGTACTGATAAGGGGAATTTCCAAGATCTGGTGTGCACGTTTTGAATCCTAGATAAAGGAATTTATGTTGAGAGCTGAATTCGAAGTATGTGTGCATTATGGACGTTCCTAACAGTTCCTATTTACGCAATTTGGGTTCTGGTAATTGTAGTACAAAGGATAATATCAGGTAAATGATATGCTTCGTAATTTTGAATACATTTACGTGATGAACGACCTCGCATAGTACGTCACGTTATCAACAAAATAGCGATGCCCATGTCGTGCTGAGAAACTGTACACAGTATTCTTGCTCTATGCCTCTCTAGATATACCATTTGGTGGGGAATCTTGTAGATTAATGGGCAAGAGTACAATAAATCTCTCAGAATAACTAAAGTTATTTCTTTGGGTTCACCGAGTTGCCATACCATTCGTGATGTGACTTTATGATGCTTCTTCCTTCGCAGCCTTGTGGTATTTGAGGAAAGTTCGAACTCCACGACGGCCTTGCTGTTTGCGTGAATAGAAGAGAGGAATATGTATTAAGAGATATACATACAGAATGAGATGGGGAGAGAGACAAGGAGACAGAGAGAGCAAGAGAGAGAGAGAGAGATAGAGAGAGAGAAAGAGAATGAATTCAATATGTTGTCAATGGAGCGATAACGACTAAAGAGAGAAAACTGCAAAACAATTTTAGGGTGTTCCCTTCAATGCGTCCCGTACGACATATGACTTTTATCCAGTTATATGGTCTATAGTTGCAATGACGACCTTCGTCATTGCCTTGTTTTCGTTCACATTCTGCCCCATTAATATTCTCCTTTTCCTTTTCCTTATCCTTATCCTTATCGTCAGGAAATCGCATTCGTTTTGCACGTAGTGTTTGTGATTCCTAGTTAGGTGCTTTCCTCATGTCCTTTTCCTTTCAAATTTCATAGGCATAGTCTCTAACATCTCATCAAGGTCACTACATTCTTCGATTTTGGAAATCACTCATGCATAACCGTCCAGGCGCCATTTTGTCCATTTCTGGTCCGTTTTAAGGCCTTTCTTTCTTCCTTCCTCTCTCCACTATCCTAGATCCTACACACTTCTAACAAATTCCTCTAGATAGTCTAAGAAATGTTCTTTCATCTGCGACGGATAACTTGACCTTCAAAATGCCATCTTTGTACTCAAAATTCAAATCTGAAACTGACTCCGTCAAAAATCTTTAAAATTCTTGAGAAATGGACCCCTAAATAATCTAAAACTGCCATAACTATCTCACAGTATGTTTGTCTCATAATTGCTGATAGCCATGCCCAATTTCACGCTCCAATGGCTTTGCAAAACATAAATAGCGCCCTCTAAAGTTCTGGAAATTGGCTTTCTCTCAGTGGCCGTATCTCCATTATGGCTTGGCAGACCCGTACCCTTTTTTGGATTTAGATACTTGAGGATATGCCCTTTCCAGCCATATACAAAATTATATACCCTATCACTGACCAAATTTGCGAAAATTGCCCTCCAAATTCGCCATTTTCAAGAAAATTCCGAAATAACTTCAACTTGCTCTAAAATGGCGATCTTTATACCTACGTCGTTGAAACTTAGCAGACATATGTATCCATATACGTGACAACTGTCTGCCAAGTTTGGTAAATTTTAATAACGTCAGCGCAAAGTTATCGCCAAAAATGATGAATTTGCTATGCATTACGTAATAGCGCCTTTAATGCGTGCAGTACATTGCGTGCAGATGACAATGGTGTCAAACTGACCGCAATGAAGTGCCCTTTCGAATGATACCAAGTATGGTATATGTTTACACAGAAAGTTGTGAGTAAATCGCATTTGAACAAGGGTCACTATACGAATTCCGCCCGATTATAACACTTATCGGCCATGACGTCATTTTTTTCAGACTACTTTTTGCCCCCTAAACATCCTTTTTTTTCCTTGAAAATTTGCAATGACATTCCGAGATGCAATACGCAGCTCACCTCGTGGCCGGATTTTTGAAATTAGTCAAGGGGGGCCATTTAAGACGCCATTTTGTCCTTTAAATCTATTTTACATCACATGTTTCGATAGGATTATCATAGAAAAAAAGAGAGTAGTTTACAATAACAACCATGAAATTCTCTTTCCAATGATATCATATACGGCCCATAAAGAGACATAAAGAGAGAGAGAAAAAACAATTTAACTCCGGTCATAATACAGATCCTGTACGTTTTCCGCCCATGCATTACACGCATTGTCTATGGGTGAAATCGGGTTCACGCTTTTGACCCCTAGAACGATCTTGATTGCAATGACGAACATGCAACTAATCCCATTGGTTTTTGCACGAAGTGCTTGCGAGCCCTTTCTAGGTTCTTTCCCCCTATCCCAATTTCTTTCAAACTTCGTAGGCATAGTCACTACCATCCCATCAAGGTCACTATTGAGGCCTTTCTTTCGCCCTACCTGTCTCCAATATTACAGAAGCTAAAGACTTCGTACAAATTGCTCTGGATAGTCCGAGAGAAGCTCTTTCGTTCGACACGTAGAAACACGGCGTCATTGCACGCACATCGTTGTGACACGATTGCATTTCTAGTTGTATACATTCAATTTGTAATGAACCCCAAAACTATGGTGGCCCTGAAGGGACATCGCGAATAGACTAAATCGCGAAAAATTGGCGATAAAATTCACGATTTTGTCAATTTTATCGCCAATTTTTCACGACGAAATTCACGAAATTCATGATATCGTGAACTTTTCACGATAAAATTGACGATATCGTATATTTTATCGTGAAAAGTATACGATAAAGTTCACGATAAAATGGACGATATCGTATATTTTATCGTGAATTATTTTCTCCTGGCCTGGGCGGTTCGTAAACAAAACCAGCCCTATAGTATGGTGGCCCTGAAGGGACATCGCGAATAGACTAAATCGTAAAAAAAAAGCGATAAAATTCACGATTTCGTCAATTTTATCGCCAATTTTTCACGACGAAATTCACGAAATTGACGATATCTTGAACTTTATCGTGAACTTTTCACGATAAAATTGAAGATATCGTATATTTTATCGTGAAAAGTATACAATAAAGTTCACGATAAAATTGACGATATCGTATATTTTATCGTGAATTATTTTTTTCCTGGCCTGGGCGGTTCGTAAACAAAACCAGCCCTAGCTAGCTTGATTGAAGACGATTATTATGACGAGACGTTTTTACGATGATTTCTGTGGAAATGGTAGGTTTAACTTCATATTATGCTCTAGACCTATTTGTATTTTATCTTTGACAAGATAGGGATAAAAGTAATTGCACAGCGGAAAAATTACCCGGTATGCAATTAATGCATGGTCTAGATGCACTCAATCAATGGCAATGCATTTTCCCATACATTCATTTCCATGTTGTAATATCTATTGAGTAATGTAATTGTCTAGGCCTACTTTTATTAGTAGGCCTACGAACTAGCACATTCAATTTCTCAAACTGAGTCAACAAAGACTGACAGAGTTGATGTAGAACTAATACTAATAAGTAATAGGTAGCAGCGGCTAGCAGAATATTAGTAGCATTCTAGTGCACTAGCTGCATGCAGCTGCAGACCTAGGCCTAGTGTAGTGAATTTATGCTCCATTATAGTGTCAACGAACTTTATGTAATGTTTTGATATTGCCTTGTTGTGCCGACAACTTTTGAGAAATTTACGCTGATAATTTATGCAGTTTTCCTGCGACGTCGTATGTTTCACATTATTGACACATTTTGGCACCTGCCTTCACATATCTCGTCGCCATGGTTTGTTTTCGTAATGTGACCAATCACAGCTTCCGCTGGTCACGTTTTCGCCACGGAGCTGGGGTTTTCGTTAGTTAGCCTGCATGATCTCGTAAGATCATCACGTATTGGACTGATTCACTTTTATAGCGATCTTCGCGATTTTTCATCCAGCAGCTACGGCGACATAGTGTAGCGTTTTCCGTTGGATTTCCACTAGTACACGCCTGTGATTTCTTCACGACAACTGTTAATAGCGAACTGCTTGTTTTCTCTTCGCGACTCGACATCTCGTGACTTCAATTCTGACACTTATTTCACTTGGAATATACGCGGTTTATTTACAACGCGCCAGTGGTTATTTTCGTGTACTTTCTTCCTGGGCTAGCATATTTTGATTTACGCTTGTGCTAGCCCGAGGTGTTTATATTTACGTTACTTCATTTTTGCCACAACTTTAGAAGAACGCGATCCGCTTCTCGTACTTTAGCCGAGGCCTCCGGTTATTAGATAGCGTTTATATTACCAACACTTGCCACAACTAGACTCCAATTCTTCAGTCTCCAGTCTAGTATTTTGTATATAGTCGTCGGGGACATTTACTACGAACACTCCCTCTGTTCCCCAACATTTAGGAGTGTCAATTTCTACAATTCTTCTTCAACGTGTTACACTCGACATTGTATATTGATCAACACACATCGCGATCGCCATTGTCATCTTCATACTACATAGATCTATATAGGATCACTCTCAAGTTTCTACACAACAAAAGACAGTGGTGAGTAAAAGTCTAGCTCGTACTCATTATAGTCAGCATAGAATTTTTACACTAGGCTAGAATAATGCATGATTGTATGAATGGTATTGAAGATGATTTAGTCGTAGGCTCTATGGCTCCAGTGATTATTGCATTGGCAGACATTTTATTTTTAATATTTTTGTCAATGCTTGCAACAACATGAATTATTAATTAAGCAAGGGCCTAGCCTAGGTCACTCGAGTAGACAATGCTAATGCGTATTGACCTCGTACCTCTACAGCGCTGCATACGTACGTGCTGAGAGGGCAATCGATTGCACACAATTACACACTCGTGAACACAATGGCCCGAATTCACAAAGCAAGGTTTGAGCTCAGACCAAGGTTTATGTGCGTCATATGACGCGTTTCAGGTTTGAGTTCAGACCTTGGTCTGAAATGCATTTCACAAAGCCGGTTTGTCCTCAGACCAAGGTTTATGTACGTCATATGACGCGTTTCAGGTTTGAGTTCAGACCTTGGTCTGAAATTACATTTCACAAAGCAAGGTTTGTCCTCAGACCAGGTTTATGTACGTCATCAGACCCAAAATTTACAGACTGCTCAGATAGGAGGTTTGTAATTTCTCAAACCTGGTTTGAGAGCTATCAACCAATCAGGATGCAGCACTGGGTGGAGATAATTTATGCTCGATTGATTTTATCCAAATAATTCACCGCCAAAACAATCTGCGATAGTATCTGGTCAGCCCGATTTTAGTGCCATTGAAATCTCTCAATCTCTCGATCCTTTCCTTAAAATCGTAAGTATAAAACCTGTACATGTAGTCGAATTCATACTCTTCACGTTACTGACATTTCACTATTTGATATGCTTTATAACTTTCCATTTTCCATGAAATGTTCGATGTTTTCATATCCGACGGCCTCTCAATTCCAGAGTTCAGGGACTGAGTCTGACGGAGCTCGAGTCCAACGCCCAAGGCGGCGGTGGAGCTCGCGCGCAGCCTCTGACCCTGGGCTGGAGTTGGGCCTAGCCGGGCCGGGCCTACAGTAGATATCTGAGTATGACTGTCATGTTTAATTTTGTCTTGTTGTCAGCAATGCCATGACACATGCCAATTAGACTAGGCCTAGACCTATTCATGATAATGATAATAATACCAGGCTCTAGCCTAGGCCTGGCAATGATGTCCATCACTTGACTTGGACACTGGTCTAGTGGTACCTAAATAATAGAAATTGAAGTGGCATCAGCAATGCCAATGTTCCCCAAAATGAATCACACTGACAAGCATAGACCAAAAGCTTCAGTCTCTCTATATTGCCGGTTGTTCACTGAGACTACGTCTGGCTCCACTAGACCTCCGATTATAGAATGTCAACAAATGTCAGTTTTATTATTTTTATTAAAGAAATGACCCATATCAGACGGTTATTTCTGTTTATGAGTCATGACAAGCAAAGCTTTTATTAAATTTAGATCTGGTTCTAATTGTCTTAATTAACTGGCTTAGTCCCCAGAGCCAGGATCACCCACAAAGTCACAAGCACAAGTAACATTTCTTTATTTTAAAAACATTGTTTGAACATTTGTTTCATTTTATCTTCACTCCAGCTCCAGTAAAGATGGTAGAAATGCAGCTGATTCAGCATAATGAGCTGGTGTACCTGGAGGAGGAGCTGGAGCAATATATAGCAGCACAACCGGGCAGAGGCCTCTGAGATTGGGAAAACCCGCTGGATGATGAGCCTTTTGTTTTAGATTGAGGTACTTTGAATTCAAATTCTGTATTGGGAAAGTTGGCGAAAACATGGCCAAACTACTTGATGAATATTGTTAACATAGACTAGCTATAAAAAAGGGCTTCTGTTGTAAAATCCAACCCTAGTGTCGTTATTAAAATCCAGAAATGTTTCAATTCATGTTGACCGCCTAAATTCACTGTTCGTTTGCCCCGCTCCGCTGGTCTGCCTACGACCGTGCAAGCCCCTAAAGCCATGCACATGTGTGTTTACATAAATTTATTCAATTTCTAAGCATTTTCTGTCATATTCCATACATTGGAAGATTAGTTATGATATTTATTCTTTTACATGGTAGGTGATGAAAGCATTAATTTTCATAATGTGTGTGGGGCATTTCCCAATACTGTTATTTGGCTTTAATACATGAGAAAATTATTCAGATTATGTGTTGGAAACAAGTTTGTGATTTGTTGCTTAAATTTCACAAAAGGTGAAGCCGTGAAGGAGATTAGAAAAGGCATAGACAATTTTGTCTTTTATGTTAAATTGATTCACACCACATCTAGAAATCAGGATAATTTTTGTTTTTAAGTGACAGTTACAGTTGGGGATGCAAAAATATTTAATAGCATAAACCAGCAAAAAAATGATTTATTTGAATGCTTGTTTTTTAATTTTTTTTTAAAAGGTAATTCGATCTAAAGGATGCACGGTGAGGAGGCGGCATGCCGTGTCACATTCATCTGTTTGCCGAATGGAGAGTAGTGAGGGATGTTTCTGAAGCTGTTGTCAGAAGAAAGGGACAAGTCATGAAGTTTCCTACAAGTTACAACAAGGCAAAAAGTGACTACTATTCAGAAGCAGTTTTTCCAGTACTGCAGATTTCCAGGAGTTGCTGTTGATGGGACACATGTTTACATCAGGAGCCCTGGTGGGGCAAGAGCCAGGTACTACTTCAATAGGAAGAACAGGTACTCCATCGATGTTCAGGTGAGAATAAATGAATACATCATGACTGGATTCAGCACGGCTTTCCCTTTAGACCTTTTTTTTTGTACCTTGCAAAATGTTCACATTAGATATATACACTCTCCAGTCTTGTGTGTTGTACATCCATGCTATTTCATTGGTGACCAATGCAAGATTTCTAGTGGCCAAATGGATATTAAAGTAATATTCGCGTACAGGTACTCATTTCACTGCCTTTGTACACAGTTAAGAATATCCAATGGATAGTTAAACTTAAAAATCCTAACACTCGTTAATATCTTTTTAACGAAAGGGAAATTTGAAAAATCAAAACTTGTTCCATCCTTCTATTGGCAATGCAGATATGACCTCTAGATTTCTGATATTTTTTTGATGGCCATGGCAATTGAGCCACTGTTTTTGCCATTGATCAATGAAAGAAAAAACAACAAAGAGAAGCATGTAAATTGATCAATGGCAATTACCACTATATATTTTAAACTATAGAAAAACAAACAGGTTCATTTACCATAAAAAGATGAGAGAGTGGGTACCCCCTCCCCCCCCCCCCCCCCACACACACAAAGCATTTGTTGTTTTAGGTTCGAAAAGTTTTGTTAAAAGTGAGATTATTTTTGTTTACATTGTTACAAGATAAACAATGAAAACATGAGTTAAAAATGAAGAAATACTTCATCATTCAGTCAATAAATATAGGGTAATTAGCATTTTCTTCCAATTTGTGTTGTATAAATAGATATTGAAAAGCAATTATCACATATTCAACTGCATTTGCATTAATTACCATAAATAACAAGTGAAATTTATACATTTCACGGCCTATCTGAAGTGTGAAATGAGTGAGTTTCAATAACTAATGAATGCCAACATGTTATTTCATATTGACAGGTTGTCTGTGATTATGCTGGGAAAATAACTAGTATCGTTGCAAGGTGGCCTGGACTGGTAGCAGCCACGATGCCAGGATCTTTTCTGAGTGTGCACTGAATTGACAGCTTGATGCTAGGGCATATGAATAACAGTTGATTCTTGGAGATAGACTATAGGGTAGGTAGATTTTTTCTTTATATAAAAACATTTGTTTATTCTTTTTCTTAATCAATCTTGTTTCCTTTTTTGTATTTGGCCAACATGTGACATGTTAGGAATGTTCATTCGGTAATATAGTAACAACTCGCATTAAGTAATTAATTCAAACGAGCTCATGTGCTTTTACATTTCAGTTCACAAATCATAATTAATGTTTTTGATATCTGGATGCAACTTGATTAGTTTGTTGTCAAGAGGAACCTCATAGTTTTTGTATTAGTGACACAGGATTGAATTATTCCTGATTATGTGTACAATACATTGTATCCTTTTCTATAGTATTACCCCCCCCCCCCCACCCCCACCCCCCTCCAAGAAAAAAAATGAACAAGTTGAAATTAAGAATATTGTTTATGATATTGTTTATTTTGTCCATTCGATTTTGCAGGTATCCATGCCTTCTCTGCCTCATCAGAAGCCATTTCTTCATTCAGAGGGTCGACCACAGATGTGCTTTAAAGGCCATCTGTACTAGTTCAGCCAAAGAGGATTAGACAACCCAGCGAGGTCACTGACGGGAGGCTATCTCATCAATACAGTTCTCAATTAACATAAGAAAAAGAGGATCATGGGGGATTAACAGGCACAGATTGGGGAAGTTTTCTATATAGAGGGAGCAAGTAGCTACAAGTAGTACAGTGGGGCTTTAACACTTCACACACAAAAAAGGGAGATGTGTGATTGAGCACATATTTATTAAATGCAAGGATGAGGACGTTCCATGCCTCATCAATCTAAGAGAGAAGGTCGACACTTCTTAATTATTTTTATGCTTTCCTGTTACCCATATTGGGGAAATTCATGTTGTTCAAATATAGCATTGGTTTGGCCAAGTATAGCCTAAAACAGCTAACACTGGAGCTTACTAACAAGCATTTATTGCTTTCTTAGCTGTCAAGTAAAATAACTACCACTATCTATCTATTTAGTGAGCTATACATTATTTAATGAAGGATTCCACAAAAATTTTCAATGTATACGGTAATAAGTTATAAAATACAGATTTAACTCAATTGCAACTGGAATTACCTCGAAATGTATTTCTCCCTGCTCCCTGGTGTTCCCACAATACTTTGTAGTTATGCAGCATTACATCAAGAACCTGGGTGTTGAACTGTTGATTATTTATGAATATTTTTGATGTTATGTTTAGTTGATAAGTATTTGTTGTCACTCTGACGGTATTTGTAATTAAGTGTTCTCTGTAGATTAAATGCACCCGATTTTAACTATAATAAGCATTGTATACACTGCTGAGTTAAGGGGTGGGTCAATATAAATTATTTGGTTGTCAGCTAGGGGAGAGTATTCCAACAAATATTATTTACTGTACTAAGCGAAGTCAGAATTAAAGAACTTTTATGTGCAAATTTGAATTTCGTCACCCATTTTGTTGTATTTCTGATTTTCTTTCTGCTAATAAGTAATAACGCTACAGTGAGACTTTTAATTGGCCTTCCAGAGCCTCTCTTAACCTCTAGTGGGCTATATTTCATATAAACATGCTACAAAATTTACAAATGTGAACTGCATTGTTTGAACAAACGGTAGATTACTATTGTGTTGTATGCTCAATTATTTATGTAAAACATGAAAATACAAATACAATATTCTTGCTTTCATATATTTACAAAGATAACTGAAATAGATATGTGTCAGATTATCTCTCTCTCTTTCTCCCTTTTTTTTTTTGGGGGGGGGGTGCAGATGTGTGCAGTTTGCATGGTTTTGCATTATGTGTTTCATTGCAAAAAAGAAAAAAGAGAGAGAGAGAAAGTTGAATAGAGAGAGAGAGGGGACAAAGAAAAAAATTAATAGAGAGAGAAAGGGAGGGAGAGAGAGAGAGAGGGGAGAAAGAAAAAGAATTAATAGAGAGAGAGAGAACAAAAATGGGTAGAAAGAGACTAGAGGAGGGACGGGGACAGAGAAAGAGACAGGGAGGGAGAGAGAGAAAGATGAATAGAGAGAGAGGGGAGAAAGAAAAAGAATTAATAGAGAGAGAAAGGGAGGGAGAGGAGGGACGGGGACAGAGAAAGAGACAGGGAGGGAGAGAGAAAGAAAAGATGGCCAGCATAGAGGAATTTTTTAAAAATTAATATTATATGGAAACAAATCATTTACCAGATACAATTTTGATGTGAAAAAATAGCCAGTTGGGGAAACAAACGGGGAACTAGTTAAAATAATAATTGATTGACCATTAATTCTAACAAAATAACTATATAGATCTATAGTAATTAACAATTGCAATCAAATGAATTAATATATTAATCACAATAAAAACTTAATTCATATTAAATCATTATTATTATTATTATTATTATTGTTAGGTGATTTTATTGATAAGAATTTGTAGCCCCCAAAACAATAAGGCTCTTACAGTTAATTTAAAAGAGCCCTTGACAACCTTAGATGTATTAATCTAACGAAGGTTTTCAGGTGCCGATGTCAATTTGTTCTGGGTCAGATTGAGTGCTTCACCAGCACCACACAAATGTGAGTACGTGGGGCACTTTCTGCATCGGCGCGCCAGTTTGGTTCGATTAATTCATGAAAATGCAATTCAAAAGTTTATTTCAGAGATGTTCTAACCATCATCTTTTCAAGATTGCTCATTAAGATGTCCGGATCGTACTAACAATGCTTAGTTTAACAGTTTTGTCAATTCTTAACATTTAAACCCTAGCCCATAAAAATTATGTTAGAAACCCTATGGCTGAGACTAGTTTTACAAACCTTGGTCCGAGGTTTGGGGATTACAGACCGAAGTTTATACAAACCTTCCTTTGTGGAATGGGTTTGAAAATAAACCAGGTTTGAGCTCAGACCAAGGTCTGTATAAACCTTGGTCTGATCAAACCGGGTCTGTCCTCAGACCTCCGTTGTGAATTCGGGCCAATGAGTACGAAGTGACTGATATGATCGGAAAGTTTGAAGTAGACTCGCGATTTGAATTTTCATAGAGGTAATACAAAAAAGTACACTAATGCTGCTATGTGTGGCCTAGGTCGGATATTGTTTCCAGAGTGATGGTACTGCAACTGCAGAGCAGGGTTTGAAAGATATTTATTTAAGAAATAAACCAAAAATTGTACATGGCCAGGCCCATGCATGCAGACACGGACTGTTAACCGTGGTAACACTAACAATATGTAAAACTGTATCGGAGCTTGGAGATAATTGATAATTTGTGACACTGATGCAGTGATAGATCTAAACTTCTGGAGCAAAATCAAACTTGTATTCAATCCTGAAAATCTCTCTGCCAAATAATTGTCTAAATTCTGTTTCTCTGTGTACCGGTAATCAAAAATGTATTCTTTATGTTATTATTGCAGGAGCTACTGACTACAAGCATGAAATAGATGTGACGCAATTGGATTTAATCGATCAACAGTACTGTTTGGCAATGGGAGAAAGTGGTAACGGGAGGACCTTTGCTTATTTGGCACCATAATAATAATAATATTATTGCTTATATAGCGCTAAATACATCGGGAATATCCGAGTCTCCATTCAGTATCCAGTGATATTTCTTTTGTATTGTGTTGTTTCGGCAATATATCAATAAAGCAACAGTTTGACCGACTTGCCTGCATCATCACTTTTGTGCTGAAAACCTTATTTTGGTTGTTTGAAGGTCGCCATTTTCCTTTTTTATCGTCAACATTGACCTTCCGTCTTCATTCATCATCAGAACTCTACCTTTGACATCGACCATTCGTTTCTTCGTTCACAATCATCATGATAACTTTACTTTCGCCATCATCGACATCGTTTCTGTGTATGAAGACCACGCCATCTTTCTGTATGACAGTAGGCCTATACAAACCCCAGTTTGTATATTTACACCGTCAATTTCCGTTCTTTGTTTGAAGGTCAGGATTTACGCTTACCTTCCACATCGTCAGAAATTTTGCTATTCTTTTCCACATCGTCTCTTTTTGTTTCTTCGACATCGTCAGAAACTTGGGTCTTCTTTTCCACATCGTCAAATCTTGTTTCTTCGAGATCATCAGAAACTCTACCTTTGTCGTCATCGACAGAATAGACCCTAATTGTTTCTTTGACATCGTCGGTTCATCATCATTGACAATAACATCAACGCATTTGACAAATTTGATGATAATGTAGTGTAATTTAAAAAGCGGCAGTCTTTCGCTTTATAAATAGACTACCTTAATTGTTAACATGTGACCGTATTGGAAAATTTCCCGGCTAGATTTTAGCACGGATTTGAATAAACGCTCATGGTTTAAATGATATATCTTGTGTCCACTATTTTTTTATTATAGCTGTCTGGTCTCTCGTGAATCACAGTAGAAAGAAAAAGAAGAATTAAATTAGGAATTAATTGGGATGTTGACCAAGTTACGATCATCGATCATGATCATTCAACTCCTAATCCAGTTCTTGCCAAAACTCTATATGCAGCAACATCATTTCAAAAAGCCACAAACATGCTCTGAAGCACTCATTTTGTATGGTAATTTGATCCAATTATTTGATCTTGTTTGATTGTGTTTGTTACAAGGACACGTCTGTATAATTTCTGAACGTATTTTACACCGTATCAAAGATTGCAGTAACTTCTTCCTTTTCAATATACTGCTCTAAGGATAAGCCATGTTGGGAGGGCCACAGCCTTCTGTAGTCTTAATAAATGCATATTCCACATTCTTACTCTTTTTCTTCCTGTTTCTTGATCCCTCCTTTTCTTCCTTTCTTCTCTTTTCTCCCTTTTTATTCTCTTTCTTCTTCTGCCCCTCTTTCTCTCTCCTCCCCCTACCCCTTTTCCTCTCTCATTCTTTTTTTCTTCTTCTCCTTCTGCTTCCTATCATTCCTCTTGGTCCTGTTTCTTGTTATGCTTAATTCATCATTCATACTTGTTCTACAGCTTTTTTATGAATGTAGAGTTCAGATAAAATTAATTTGTTTCTCTCTCTATAATGTAATTTACACATATCAGTCACATACATGTGTATATTGTTTCTAAATTCTATTTATTCATTTTGAATGCATGTAACATTGTCTGTTTGGAGTCACAGTGGCATTGATCTGTATTACTTTGACATGGAGTCAGGGCCCTTGTGACCCCCAAACAGACGATATGTTAAACGTGTCCGTTAATATTTGTCTACATTATGCATCACGAATTTCAGTATGAATAATATGAAGTATTAGCCCTGCATTGTTAATAATAAAACATGACCTGGGCTTCTTCTCTTTTCTACTTGTAGTATCTATACAACTGTATGTACTATAATCATGATTGTTAATAAAGTGATATTGAAACAAAAACTGCTGCAAAATTTAAGAAACTGAAATTGGGGTTTTCTGCCTACAACAGTAAACTCAAATAGGGCATTCTGTCATCAATATTCATCTTCAAACATATTTGTTTTACAAATATTTGCAGAAGTGTGTGTTAATTTTTGCCACAAAATTTGGGCTGCTAACACTTTACATTTCTTGAAACCTCTCAAAAACTGATTACACTTGAAACACATGAAGTAATTACCAACACCAAACATGATTATGGTAACATTTGTTAGGTTATTTTAATATAAACTGTATAACCAAGTATGAACATAGGAAAATAGATCTGTAGTTGATACACACAGCTTTTGTAATAGATTTTCAAGAACATTTAAAAAATGTGCTTAAAAATGCCCATCTATTTAGTGTGAAAGACAAAACAGAAGAAGTACATTTAATAACATAAGTGGCGGTAATGCTTATTTGCAGGGGTGGCGATTTCTTTTCATGACCGGGGGGGACGAAATGCGAGGGAAGGGGGAGCAGTGGCGTATATTGAACAAAAACGTTGGGGGGAGAAAAAAATCTGCATCCCCACTCTAACATTGTACATGCAGGCCTCGTGGAACGTTTTTCAAAGAGGGGGAGGCTAAAGTATTTTATTAGGTAGAGCAAAGCGAGCATAGCAAGTGGAGCGTCAATTGGCGTGTGGTCCAGGGGCGTAGGCCCATGAAGCTCAGGGGTTTTAGGCATTTAATAATGGTCAGATGAGCATCCAGGGGCTCGTCTTAGAGCCCTTGGTGGGGTCCAGGGGGCAGAGCCCCCAGAAGCTCAGGGAAAAACCATGCCATTTCAGCAACATTTGTAAATCACTGGTATCGAGTTAGAAATAAATCAAGTTTGAATTTTATTAGGGGGGCAACTGCCCCCAAGCCCCCCCCCCCCCCCCATCATCATAAGGCCAAGGCGAGGGAGCAAAGAGAACAAGAGGGGTAGAGGTTACGGAAGTGACTATCCCCTCACAGGTTTTTGAAGTTTTGTTGTATTAACAAATTACATACTTTAATTAGCAAAAACATAGTATAAAAACAAGCAATATACCTTTTTCACACTTCACTTTTCTAGAATATTTACTGTACACTTCGAAGAATATTATGCGGGAAGATTTTTGCATTTTTATTTGTATAAACGCTGCACTCTAGGGCCCTCCAGAGCCTAAAAGTTTGTTAGTCTTTAGTCAGTATTTGCTATACACTTTTTTCTCAGTTTTTCACTTTTTCAGGGGGGGGAAGATCCCCCCTAAACAAAATTGAGGGGGGGACGTGTCCCCCCCGCCCCCCCCCCCCCCCCCCCCGGGATCGCCGCCCCTGCTTATTTGAGAATGGAAAATTGCAAACATATGAGTATCTTATTTGGCATCAAATGACCATTTGCTTCAGCAATGTGAGAGCTGAACAATTCCTAAACAATTTACATGTATAAATAGTGGAGAGAAAACTTTGGAATGAACGCAAATATTTTTTCCCCTTGAACCATAATTGCATATCAATATCATTTTAATACCTTCATTACAACATACATGTATAACAAGAGATCAATGGACCTTGTGTTTAACAGAGCCTGTAAAATTAGTGGCCACATCAATTACTATATTATATTACTATATTATCACTTGTGCCCTTGGGTACCTACATCGAAAATGTACCACAGATGATTATTTTTTTAATATACCCCCCCCCCCCTCATGCATAAACATCTGGCAACACTACGTACAAGAGACCCTTAGGGGAGCACTGCCCCTGAGTCCTCATGAGGGGCAAGGTAATCAATACAAACACATTCAGATCCCCTCTCAAATGTCAAATTTTATTGAGTGCCAGCATTAAGTTTTAGAGTCGAAGTAAAGAAATTGCTATATACATGTATGGACATTTTCGGGGGTTCCTCAACAACCTATCAACCTATCAACCTATCATTTCTCATGAATAATCCCTGCCCAATTTGATTAAATTCTGTTGTACTGATGTATTTTTTCAAAGAAAAATTGAACAATTAACCTTACAATGGTAACTGCGACCATGAAAATCTTAGAATATGTAGTTGTGATATATAATTTCCAAACCGGAATAGCTAATTGGTCGATTTTAGTCAAGAAACATTGTTTTATAGCTTAATTAATATATTGACTTTGAGAGGGAGCTATACAACATAAAAAGTTAATTATTTACAATTTCATAACTTTAGAATCGATTTCAACCGCGACAACGATCACTGATTATTGTAGGATAGTATATGCTTCCAATATGTTTATTTGAACCAAATTCAAGACCCCTTACCAAAACTTTGTAATACCTTTAGTGAGAAGCTCTGAATGTACACTATTTATTGAGCTGCTAAACAGTTAAATAAGGGCATTACAAGGACACAATTTGATATTGGACTGCATAAACACTCCGAGCAGCTTGATGACATTGCAGTGTTGGACAGTGTGATCAGCAAGGATAAGGCGAGAGGGCATCGGACAAATAGCTCGGGCAATGTCTTGTTCAGATGATTCGGGGCAGTGGCGTCGAAGTCTGAGGCTTCTACAAATGCGCTTCACCTGCCGAACACTATAAAGGGAAAGATAAATATATCAGTTTAAACCCTAAATACAATTAAATATATACTATAATAATATTCCACCCAGCAACGCTTACATGTGCAAAACAATCATATAATGATACATAAACAGGAGCCCCCAACAGTTGATTTAAAATTAAGCAATAGCATTATCAGATATTTTATAAGCATGCCATTCAAAGCAATGATACATGAAGGTTGGTTTTATGTTATTAAGAAATGTTCCAGGTTTTTGAAAGATTTATATTTCGGGTTAGGTACATCCATGAATAAAATTATAACAAATACAAAAACATCACGTATAAAAAAATTGTTTCATAGTTCATACCTCTCTTCCTGATGCCATCTCGATAATGCTCCATGAATACCCTGCTACCGTAAGAGGCAATCTGGTAAAGTACTGTGCATTATAGAATTTGTGAAATCAAGGAGCAAAACAATTTTTGTTTAAACTTAGAAAAGCATCCACATATACACTAAATAACTGTTTTAACATCTATTATATCAAGTGGTTAGCTTTGGAATACTAGTTACTCATGTGTTAAGATCCTACCAATGGTTTACACATAAAGTGAAGTATTGCAGAAAACTTTTGGGGTTGAAATCAAATGAATTGCACATTTACAATGACTTGAAAATATGTATGACTTGAAATATTTCAAAGGTCATACATTTAGGTCTGTGACATTGTTCCTGATTAAAAGAACATTAAGACTCGTAAGCATACCAAATGTACCAGTACAGTTCTCTTGATGCCAATATTATAGAAATGGTAACCTCGCTCAATTCATAATGCGGAATGAGGATCACTATTCATAATACAGGAAGAAGGTTGCTATTCATAATACGGGAAGAGGGTCGCTATTCATAATACGGAATGAGGGTCGTTATTCATAAAAATTAAATAAGCAAACAAAATAATAACAAGAAAGGGGAATTTTGAAAAGGGGACACCCCACTCCCATGGCTGTGGCGTAGCGATGGGGGGGGGGATGATACATGGCCTTGAATATTTGTTGAAAACATTTATTAAAAACAAACATTTTTGAAGAAATAAAGAAAAAAGGCGTGCTACAATAATGTACATCACCCCTACCCCCAATCAGTCCAACCACGCTGCGCCATTCGGCCCACCCTCCCTGCAGCATTCCCTTAGGACAAGTACATATTACCAACAATTTTCGTCAAGGAGATAGACAAAAAAGATCCGCACCACCCCACTCTTACATGCAGGCCCCGCTGAACGTTTCTAAAGTAGGTGAGGGGGGGTAGGTATGTACGATTAGGTAGAGCATTGCATAAATTGGCGTGGGGTCTTGGGAGAAGCCCCTGCGGGGGTCAAGGGGTGGAGCCCCTAGAAGCTCAGGAGTTTTATACATTAAATTACCATCGATGAGCATATTTTTATACCCTATTTGTGACACTGACAGGTCACGAATTGGCGTGGGGTCCAGGGGCGGAGCCCCCAGAAGCTCAGAGGTTTTGGGCAATAAATAACGGTCAGATTAGCATCTTTTCATACCTTATTTGTGACACTGGCAGGTTAAGAATTGGTGTGGGGTCCAGGGGGTGGAGCCCCAGAAGCTCAGGGGGTATAGGCATTTAATAACAGTCAACTGAGCATATTTTGATACCTTATTTGTGACACTGACAGGTCACGAATTGGCGTGGGGTCCAGGGGCGGAGCCCCCAGAAGCTCAGAGGTTTTGGGCAATAATTTACGGTCAGATTAGCATCTTTTCATACCTTATTTGTGACATTGACAGGACACAAATTAGGTTAGCTCCAGGGGGCAGAGCCCCTGAAGCTCAGGGGCTTTGGGCAATAATTACAGTCAGGTGAGCATATTTGTATACCTTATTTGTGACACTGGCAGGTTAAGAATTGGTGTGGGGTCCAGGGGGTGGAGCCCCAGAAGCTCAGGGGGTATAGGCATTTAATAACAGTCAACTGAGCATATTTTGATACCTTATTTGTGACACTGACAGGTCATGAATTGGCGTGGGATCCAGGGGGCGGTGCCCCCGGAAGCTCAGGGGTTTCAGGCAATTAATTACGGTCAGATGAGCATATTTTGATACCTTATTCGGACACTGGCAGGACATGAATTGGGTGGGGTCCACGGGACGGAGCCTTTTATAACGGTCACATAAGCATGCAGGGGCCCGCCTTAGGGCCCCTGGTGGGGTTGATGGGTGGAGCCCCCAAAGCTCAAGGGTTTTAGGCATTTAATTCACTATTCTTTCTTTCTTTCTTCATGAATTTGCCATTTCCCAACAAACGCATAAAAAAGTATAATTTACTAAACATTGAGGAAAAAATCTCTGAAAATTATGTCATTTCAGCAGCATTTGTAAATCACTGCTATTGAATTAGAAATAAACCAAGCCCCCCCCCCCCCCCCCCCTGATCTACACCTTATTGGCGGGAAAAATCATAACTGTTCTCCCCTTCTTTTTTTCTTCCTCTTTTTTGTTCCCTTTTAGCTCTCCTATTTCCCTTTCCCTTCCTTTCCCCCGTTTTGGGGGGTGGGGGAAGGGGGGGAGGCAAGGGCTTTTTGCCCCCCCCCCCCCCCGAACTACAACTTGTTGGCGGGAAAATTGCAACTCTTCTTCCTCTTCTTTCTTTCCCTTTCTCCCCTCTTTCCCTTCTTTTCCTTCTCTCTCTCTCTTTTTTTTTTTTTTTTTTTTTTGGGGGGGGGGGGGGGTTGGGGGGACAAGGGCCGCTGCCCCCCCCCCTGGATCCGCGCCTGGTTATATACCATCCTTTCATAAATTATACACAATATAGCAAGATATATTTTCCATATAAGTAAGGAAGTTAGATTTTCAAGATTTTAAGCCATTAAGATATGATATATTGTGATCGTTAGGCGTTATGCGAAAGATGGCGTACCCTGTATTACCGGTATGTCTTTTTTTTAAAGTATATTGTACCTTTTATCTTTGATGATTATATAGAGACATCCCCATTACCTTCATGTAGCTTATGAATCTGCCCCGCTCCTGTGGTGACAAAAAATACAGTAAAACCCAACACACATATAATCCTATTCACCTATTGTAATTTGTTCCCCCCCCCCCCTTTCTTAAAGGTAATACAAAGCTTTGGGAATTTTGAAAATGGCCGGATAGCGATTCTTGAAAATGTTGATACTGTATATTTGGATCGATGCCCTAAGGATGCATTACAAGCACTAGAAAATTTAGCCCCTAAACACTTCTGCTTTCGAGAAAATTTTAATATCAATGCCTATACGGCCATCCAATGGTAGCTGCTAAAATGAACATCTCAGAATATGCAGTTGTGATATATAATTTCCAAACGGGAATAGCCAATCGGTCGATTTTAGTCAAGAAACATTGTTTTAATGCTAAATTAATATCTTGACCTTTAGAGGGAGCTATACAACATAGAGAGTTTATTATTTACAATTTCTTCTTTAAACTTGATTTCAACCGCGACAACGATCACTGAATACTGTAGGATCGCATATGCTTCCAATATGTTCATTTGAACCAAATTCATGACCCCATACCAAAACTTTTACCTTTAATATAATTTTGTTTGCTTATTTAATTTCTATGAATAGCGACCCTTTCTGTATTATGAATAGCGAACCCTCTTATTGTATTATGAATAGCGACCCCCTTTTTCGATTATGAATAGCGGTTCTTCTGGTATGAATAATGACCCTAATGAATAGTGACCCTTTTCTCAAATTATGAATAGTAGTCCTTATGAATAGCGGTCCTTATGAAAGCGGTCCTTATGAATAATGACCCTTTTCTCGTATTTTGAATAGCGACCCTCATTCCGCATCATGAATAGCCACCCTCTTCTCACATTATGAAAAGCAACCCTCCTATTCGATTATGAATAGCGGTTCTTACATGTATGAATACTGACCCTAATGAATAATGACCCTTTTCTCAAATTATGAATAGTAGTCCTTATGAATAGCGGTCCTTATGAAAGCGGTTCTTATGAATAGCGGTCCTTATGAATAGCGGTCCTTATGAATAGTAAGCAGATCTCATTTTAACAGACCTTTAGATGAGCATACATGTGGTATGTACACTGCATTTCAACTTTTAAACAAAAAGGGTAACTGCCCAATTCTCCATTGACAATTCTAACAGGTCTTAAAAATAAAGTAGTCCTTTTTATATTTAAACTGGTGTCTATTGCTAGTTCATACCTTTACAAATAAAAGTATTTCTTGTGCAAGCTTCATTTAAGGTTCTTGTTAACATTGTTCAGATTAGAGAAAATGGTGATAAGGTAGTGACTTCAATGCTCGATATACATTTAAAATAATCTGAAAGTTTGAGTGAAAACAGGCTATCATTAATGATCAAAATTTGAAAAAATGATCTGCTTAATTCCGGAATTCTCCCAACTATATTATCATATGTATCAACTAGGTTTTTAGCAAGGACAATTAAAAAAAAAAGCATTACAAGCCGTTCGACTGTAGTAACACTCCTTCATAAAGAAAACAACATCTTAGGCCAGCCCCCAGGGGTATGAAGCCCCCAGGGATATGAAGGGAAACAACATCAGTGTCTGTAACAGCAGCTTAGCAATCTATAACCCATCATTATCTAAGATAATTTTTATTTTGTTATCATTTCAACGCATACACTCAATAAGGATACATTCAGCTTAGTTCCCATCATCCTGAGCTGGTATGTATGGAGTGTTGATACATGGCAGTTGTACTACAAGTTGTAGGGCTTGCTTGCATGAATGCCAACCAGGTAATCTGTTGAATGAATAATAAAAGAAACATATGCAAACAAAATCTAGTGATAAACTTTGCACATTATAAAATAAAAAGAAAAACATCATAACACTTTTTTTTTACTCCAAGAGATGAATTTTGGTAAGATAATCACACTGTGATTGGATTACCCTTTAGCGTTTACGGTTAGACTTCATGCATCGTAGGACTCTACGAGTTCGCTGCCAATCAACTAAAAAGTACATACGGTAGTACTTAGTCAGGATGTTGTCCTTAATCTTGGAAAAGAGGTCTTAGTTAAACATGTAGCGGACAATTGCAAGTAGCTTACTAAAGCTGATTTGGTCAAGAAGTTAGACTTATGACGGTTTCGAGAAACCGGCCCCTGGCCTGGGTGCTAGCCGAAATTCACTAAATAGACTAGTAAATACCTAATAGTAATATAGATCTAACTTAAAGTGACTCGGTAACATTGCCTCAGATTCTGAAACAAAATCATGGATTTAGCTCATGCTGCAATCATAATTTTAAACCTTTAAAACTTTAGCTTAGCCTCTGTTAGGTCAGTCAGGCATCCCGTGCCTTTTACAAACCAATCGTCTGTCTGATTATCAAGTTATTTATGATTGGAAATCGAAATTAAACTTTGCGTTTTCCTAACGGTTTTTATAAACTAGGGCCTAAGCCTAGTCTATTCAGGAAAATAAGTATGGTAAAACCGGTCACTCAAAGATTATTACTTTTTTGAGCCACTTCATGATCATTTTGAAGCGAAATTTGTTTAGGGCTTCAATATTCAGTAGGGAAGCTGGTACAAGAATAAGGATCATCTGCATTTTCGCAGACGTTTCCAATTTCCAATCCGCGCGTTGGTGATGCGAAAAACGGATTCCGCGATGTTTTTATTGATGCATTTTACATTGATCTTGTTACTTTACCAAGACTGGGCCAAATTTATTATGATTTTGATGACTCCAGAACCTTGCAGTACACACCAATACTTACATGCTACATGATCAACTTTTTCTGATCCATTCCACACCTTTTCTTTCACAGTGCAATCCCATGGCCAGAACTCAACTTTATCTTTAATCGCAACATTCTACATCTCAACATTTTTAATCGCAACATTCTTCATCTCAACATTCTTCATCTTACAGTCATGTGCCGTTCTCTAGGGCCATGCATGATTGCATCTCAGAGTCAGACTTAACATTGTTAAACGATCCCTTGTATTTATCTATCATGATTTGTAGATCTATATATAGATCTGGTGCTTGCCTAGATATCTACATCGAATTGAATCAGCTCAGCTCAGCTCAGTTTGCGTCTAGTCGACGAGTACGAGTGTGCTATTGCAATGGACTCTGTCAGTCTTTGCCGCGTTCATGCTTGATTTTGACGGCCAGAATCAGGCATCTGTTACGTGTTTAGTTTAAAACACGCTTGCGTTCATGCTCACTTTTGTAGAATCACCGAAAAACGGCGATCACGAACGCCGATCGTAAACTCACAAAAAGATGCGTTTACAATTGTAAACGCGTTTAAATGGGGTCAACGCACTGACCTCTAGTGGGTCTACGTAGCATGCACAGTGAAGGTCACACAATGCCACACAAGGAGAATTGCCTGGATGAGCCAGAGAAGTAAGCATGAACAGCTACACCGTGGAACTGCGATCACGATGAGCGTTTACGATGAGCGTTTCAGATCGCTCATTCTACCTTCAAAATCAAGCATGAACGCGCCCTTTGTTGACTCAGTTTGAGAAATTGAGTGTGCTAGTTCGTAGGCCTACTAATAAAAGTAGGCCTAGATCTAGATCAATTACATTACTCAATACTAGGTCTAGACCTAGATCTATATCAGGATATTACAACATGGAAATGGATGTATGGGAAAATGCATTGCCATTGAGTGCATCTAGACCATTAATTGCATACCGGGTAATTTTTCCGCTGTGCAATTACTTTTATCCCTATCTTGTCAAAGATAAAATACAAATAGAGCATAATATGAAGTTAACCTACCATTTTCACAGAAATCATCTTAAAAACGTCTCGTCATAATAATCGTCTTCAATCAAGCTAGCTAGGGCTGGTTTTGTTTACGAACCGCCCAGGCCAGGACAAAATAATTCACGATAAAATATACGATATCGTCAATTTATCGTGAAAAGTTCACGATAAAGTTCACGAAATCGTGAATTTCGTGAATTTCGTCGTGAAAAATTGGCGATAAAATTGACAATATCGTGAATTTTTTCGCCAATTTTTCGCGATTTAGTCTATTCGCGATGTCCCTTCAGGGCCACCATAGTTCTGGTATCATATGTATATACGCATAATACAACTGATCTTTATGATTTGTTAACGTGACATAGCTTCTTCTCCCCCTGCAAACAAAAAAGAAAACAAGGTTATTTAATAAAAGTATCATGCGACAAATAATCATTGTGATTCAAATTGATGCAAGGATTTTTTTTGAATAAGCAATGCTTTTCACCAGAATCTTCTTTGTAAAAACGACTTTTACAAATCTCAGCCATGCAAATCTGCCACTGTGTTGTAAGATCACTTTCAGATTAGGAGAAGTGTATTCTTTCATGAGTATTTTACATTGAATGGAACGTCTCAACTCAGTAAGCATGGCTGAGATTTGTAAAAGTTGTTTTTACAAAGAAGATTCGAGTGAATAGCAGTGCTTATTCAAACAAATATTCGCACAATTTGAATCACAATCATTATTTGTCGCTTAATCCGAATGACCTTGTTTTCCTTCTCGTTTGCAAGGGGAGAAGAAGATATGTCACGTTAAAGACATCATAAAGATCACTGTTGTATGCGTATATATACACAGGCCCCGCGGAACGTTTATCAAAGTGGGGGGCTAAAGTATTTACGATCAGGTAGAGGGTAGCGAGCGTAAATTGGTGTGGGGGGGGGGGGGGTTCAGAGGTTTTAGGCATTTAATTACGGTCAGAGAAGCACAAATATTTTGATGCCGTATTTGTGTCACTGGCAGGTCAGGTGGGGGGGCGTTTTTATTTTATTTCTTAAGGTAATATTTACGTTACTATCCTATTTTTTTTACCGGTTTGGGAGGCTTGGGGGGGGCGGGCCGGTAGAATCGGCCCGTGGATCCGCGCCTGTCCAAAATAGCACACACACAAAATCGCTTTGCCGCTACGCGGCTCAGTAAAGAAAGGATGTAAAGGTTGCTCCGAATAATGTCATGAGGAGGAAATAATGTGCAGAACGGGAAAAAATCGAGAGAATGTCATCAGGGGATGGGGGTCAGTAACAGCTATGTAGCTTGTACATTTGTAAGAGGGAAAATGCTGATTAAAATGATAATGATGAAATAGCAAATAATTGAGAAGTATCATAGGTACCAATTCAATGGATATTTGTATAAAAAAGAGCCCCCGTCAGTACTAAAAGAGCCCCCTTGAGAAGGCTCACGGGGGCTCTTTTATGGGGGGAAGAGCCCCCGTGGACAAAAAAAATTAATTTGAGCCCTGTATGGGTCTTATAATACCTGCCTCACAGCAAGCATGCAGTGCTAGAGGTTAATACGCATTAGCATTGACTCTCTATGCTTTGCTGGAGTGCATCTAACCACGTTTCTGAAAACGAAATCAAATCACAAAGGCACGATAACCAGAACAATTTAAAGTTCATCAATTTAATTCCTAAGACTTCTAACATTTAAATGTTTAATTTTAATTTTGTTTAGGATATTGATTAAAGGTAAAGACCAGTATTGGAAACGCCCCAATTTCAAAAAATTAAATGGAAGCTCTTATTACCAAACATGTGAAAGAATATGTATTGACTAATACATGATGATAAAAATTTTGCCGGGAAACCGCCCATATACTAATAGATATATTTGGTAAATTAGTTTATCTACATGGTCTGTGAGAGATAAACGCACGTGTCACGCACGTGTGCGTATAGTCCCATATACATCTTTCTGTGTACGCAGTGCTTGTAACTTTACGAAGACTGGGCCATATTTATTATTATTTTGATGATTCTAGAACCTTGCAGTATATGCTAGATGATCAACCTTTTCTGATCGATTCCACAACGTTTCTTTCACAATGCAATCGCATGACCATAACATAAAATCATTTAAAGTTTGCTTATTATGACCACAGTATTTTTCGTCTGCGACACTGAATAAACCATCATTATCCTGGTTCCATTCCATGATTCCACAATCACGGCCCAAGCAAAGTAGCGTAAGAAGGATTGTACGAAGTAATTGA